>DWPA01001208.1:0-19565 GCA_018251375.1 Calpodes ethlius | reverse complement strand
GGCTGAAATATACATCATAATGGATCTATTCACAAAAATGATATGTTCTTGTGCGGTAAAAAGAAGGTAACCTGTAGTACCTACTCGTCGTCCTCCCAACTATCTCCAAACCAAAAATCATACCATAACGACGCTCTGTTGCACCACTAAGAAAAACAAACACACAATTTCCCATCTAAAACATTACTACAGACATGTTCTACGTAAACTACCAATTAACAAAGCCCTGCGGGAGATACATTAACACTGTTCAATTGACCCGTACAAACTCAACTCACCCAAACAATCAGCTCATCGCCAAGACGTCAAAGCGTCAAAGCATATAATGTTCATAGCAGCAAAAGCCAGAGACACATGTATGTATTTACTCGGCAATGCCAAACAAACACCGTATACATTGTCTATATAGCATTACCTTTGCTCATCCGACCGGAATATTCAGAGTCGACAAACTAGCAACATGACGACGGCAAACATAAATGATTGCCTTCATATACGACGGCTCGAGCGCCTGTGAGCTTAGTGTACCGGTACTGCGTTGTTCTCGATGCGTGTAATCCATGATATTGAGTTGAAAATGCGAATTGTACATGTTGCAGTATTGAGTGCTTTTATTGCGTTTTCTATCACTTCACGTTTATCCTACTGTTATTGCGGCTGTATTGTTGATTTCGTCACAACTTGGTTATTATTCTGCAGTTGAGGAGGGGTAACATTGAAGTAATGTTTTCTGAATGTGGTTTGACAGTGTTGCCTTAGTTAGTCTACTAGTTAATTAGACGGTTGTTTTGGATCATTTTGGTATTTATAATAGTTTGGCTAGATAGCTATATATAGCTACAGATAGCCTAGTAGTTCAAACTTTGGTTTCACGAACGTAGAGGCGTGAAACAATCCTGCATTCACCTCTAATTTTAAAAAAGTGATGTGTGTATTACAAATTAATTTTTACTTGCTTCGGTGAAGGAAAACAACGCAAGGAAACCTGCACACTCGAGAGTTCTCCACAATGTTCTCGAAGGTGTGTGAGGTCTCCTAATCCGCACTTAGCCAGCGTTGTGGAATATGGCCTGTACTTCTCACACTGTGTGAGGAGACCCGAAACTAGTTGTAGGACAGTTATGAGTTGTGATGATGATGTTGGCTTATATCTTAGTGTTCCATATCAGGTACGCCAGATCTAAAATTTTTAAAGTTTTACTAAACGTTCATTGAATAACTATTGACTCAACAACCTTGCTACAACAAAAATCATTCGCATGAACCCATCGTTGAACAGAATCGATCATCGATGTTACTATACGAGAATCGAAACGTTTTATAATTTCTATAAAAATAAGCCTCATGGATGAAATGTTCAACAAATAAATATACTGCAACCGTGCGCGGATTTATTGTCAGCGTGTGATTGACACAGTATAGACGAGTAGTACAGACTGGTGTTTCGAGAATAGTTGAAAAAATATCGCCGAACATGCGGAAAAAGGCACAATAAAATTTGAAATATTCCGCAATGGATTACGTCAAAAGTTTATAAACATACAATAAAAACACTTTTACACAATTATTAAAGTAAACACTAAATAAACTTTTAAATAAATCAGCTTTTCATAATGTCATTTATCATTATTTTTTGACAAAATATTACTGTATTAGCTGGTTTCCACGTCTTTTCGTAAAGGGACTACTTGGTAGCTCCAATAATCTATCTATCAAACTGATAAAGTTACATTATATTACTACTTGTTGTTATTATTGTTAATGGAAACGGGTACTCACGATTGTTGACTGTGGTAGTAATGAGAAGCTCTTGACAGGTAATACTTGTAATTTTCTTAAAAAACGGTAAAAAAAAACAATCATGAATACAAGATTGCATTTAAAACGTTTAGCATCCGCAATGATATATTTGTAGTTTACCTAGCTGAACCCTGTAAGCGTTACTACGCCAACATGAACTGCCATGGCAATATGTGTAATTCATTGGAATGACAGTGGCGCCACCTGTAAAAATTGGTCGTACCAACTTAGAAACCTTCGTGGGCTCATACATAAAAGCATAGTTAATAGGGCATACATACAAACATATATATATATCATATTGTGTGTTATATTGTGAATAATTGCCGTTAATAACGCTGTCTTTCCACCAGATATGTGCAAGACAGCAAAGCAGTAAGGAGATCAAAGCTAAACCACGAAACTAATTGACCGTTTACACCAAAGCTATTTAGGATATGCTGAGATGCGCTCGATGAGGAAGCTATTCGAATACGACTCCTCAATTCGCATCCGTAGCTCCGACCTTCACATTGATTCAATTCAAATCAAAGCTTAGATGAATCTGTTTCCATCAGTAGTAAGCTAATCTAAGCATTTAAAATGACGCCATCTGCAATGGTGGATTCGACAAACCGTTGCATAGCTTCCTCGCTCATCTCTTATGGAAATGCAGCCTAAGACTCAACTTACACTGGTTTCGTCTTTACTTTCACAACATTCAATTCTATGTATTCGACACCAGCCTTTATTGTATATTTACGTGCAATATAACGTGTTTAGAACTTTAGATAGGTTAATAATTTATTGTATGAGTACACCGATTCGGACAGCGGGTTCTCTTCCCTCTCTTCGCATGACTCAGTGTATAGTATTATTATATTAAATAGTTTAACTTAGATTCATTTGTTATCACTTCTGTCAGCTGTCCCGAGTCAGACACGTTTTTTTTTTGCATGATCATTTAAAATTTACACGATGTTTATATAGATACCGGTCCGAGTTTATTCTAATATATTTATTTGGTTGCCAAGAACGGAATCTCACCCGAAAAGTATTCTTGAGGCAAATTGCAACGCAAGTCAGTTGCAGCAAATATTTGAATTGTAGAGTGGGATTGGTTTGCCTTCACGTATTCAAAAGCACTGTTTACACAGAAATATAAAAATTCACCGCGATTTGAGTCAGCTTAGTAGTCCGGTTGGAGATAGCGGCTTTGGGAACTGCAATGAATTTTACATGAGTTTATTCATCGATAACTCTGCTAATACAGGGAAGTAATGTAATGAGGATGGTTTAGTCCAAATTGGACTTAAATCGGATTAAGTTATAGTCGATATTCGAATTTCGATTCTGTTTCATTTGTAGTTTAGCGTAAGTGGGTAGCATAGGTTTTCCGGTAATTTTTGGATGGAAATCGATATAAGTGCTGTAATTTTATTCAATACTGTTGACATGATTAACATGATTGAGTGAAATTATCAATACAAATTTTATAAAAAGGTATTATTTATGAATTTGTATGTCAAATATGATCTATAAGGCTACCCATCCGATTCAAAAAAACCTGTTAATAGGACGAGGTTACGTTGCGACTGCTTGACGTAGCTTATTTTTTTTAATCCTAAGTTTATCGTAAAAAATACCAAATACAAATATAATAATATATATTATTAATTATAATTCGCTTCGATGAAGGTAAACATCGTGAGACAACCTGCATACCTGAGGGTTTTCTACGTTCTCAAAGATGTCTGAAGCCTGCCAATACGGACTTGGCTAGCGTGGACATTGGCCTGTACACCTCACACTGTGAGAGGAGGCCCGAGCCCAGCACTGGGAAACTTATGGTTTGTGATGATGCTGATGATGATACAGAAGATTGTTAAAAAGCATCCATTAACAAATAACTTACTTACAATACAACGATCAAAACTCTCATAATGTACGAGTAGGTATATATTAATAAATCAGAAGTTACACCAACAAAGTCATATAAATATAGCGTTTTCAATGAGAGCCGGTACCAAATTAAGCAGTTGCAATTTCGTAGAATCCATTAGCTGTAAGCAAATAATTCGTTCAGTGAGCCGCGTCGATCTGTAAAAAGCTTTCAACGGATTCGCTCGTCATTAATACCGTATTTCGATTCACGGTGACAAGATAACGGATTTAAATTACCGCTTCAATGTTATCAGCTGCATGTCAGTTTTGTTGTTTCCGAACGCGTATTGTTTCAATATTCCACCAGATATTATGTGGTATGCTTCGGGCTATGATGGTTGAAATGTCAATTACATCTCTGTCACTGACAGGCGGAGCCAAAAATTAACTTTTAATATTTGACATTATTTTATATCCTAATGTTTCCTTTTGTAGTTGCACTGAACAACGTTAGACAATATTTTTAATGAACCGTTAACCATTACTTAATGAATTGTAACTGGCCTTTAAATCATTAATTAATCATTAATCGCTAATTCTGTAATGACGCTTTAATTAACAACTTTGTGCAACTGTTTAATTGTAGAATTGGATTGTACATTGGATTATTCATTGAAAAAAAATATTAAATAAAAATAAAATATAATTGTATGGTCATATTAAGAAGAAAAATCTTCAAAGTGTTCCATTCGAAACAAAATTGATTTCTTTTTTTTTTACTGTTATCATTAATCGATGATAATAATAAAAAAAAACAATTAAAATATTTTGCATGCCAAACAACGCAATATAGAGATTTTTCTTCATAGGCTGGCCCTGTAGCCCTGTTAGTAGTGACCTTGCCTGCGAAGCGAGAGGTCCCGGGTTCGATTCCCGGCCGGGCAGATATTTATCTGACAGATAAATATTTGTTCTCGGGTCATGGGTGTCAGTCACCTGTTATTTATGTTGCCACCCTCGACACAGGGAAGCCTACTGCGGGATTATGAGTGTGTTAGCGTTTATTAATTGGTATATAGAAAAAACTAAGAATGAATTATACATTCTAGTTCAAAATGATTTCCAACAGCTGTAGAATAAAGTTTCCGGTGAAATGGTTATGAAATCAGTTAAATTGTGAATCAAAGGGATTTACGAGCTTTGATTAAAACTTTAAATAGAGATATTGAAATACTGCAATAACGTGAACTTGGTATAAAATTCAATAACATCAAATGAAAAAACAATGTAATTTCAATATCGATTCTATTGAAATAAAACTTCTTTTATCTGGAGCTAAGGCAATTTGCTATGAAATTAAATATAATTTGTATAATTTACTCGATAGTAATGGAAAACTTTATAAAATTCATTTCAGTTTTTAACGGGATAGGAATAAAGCATAGTTTAGCTTAACGACGGCAACAGAACTTACAAAGTAGACGAACAAAGAACTATCTAGAAGGATTGTGTGACACGGAAAAGATATGTGTGACAATTGAATTAGTTATATATTTAGGATAAAATAATTAAAGGTACCTTTGGAAGCCCTATAATATAATATTTTTCTCTGAGTATAAAAGTTCATTGATCCTTGATAGGTATGTTTCAAACTTGTTCGAAGTTCCGATTTGTTGTACGAGAAATGTATGATTAGCAGTGAGAAAAATTTAAATATTATATTATGATATACATATGTAAAGTATTTCAGATTAATTTTATTGTTATATTTATTTTTTCTATACTTAATACCGCCATAATTATTTTCTGCTTTCAGGTTGACTGGTAGATAATTCTTGTAGCATAAGTCCGTCTTAACCACCATAATATATTTTCTTTACATAAAAGAAGTCAGTGCTTGACTACTATCCCACCTGATGATAAGTGGCGATGTAATCTATGATGTTGTGCGCACTAACTTATAAAGAGCCTATTCACTCTCCTTTTGAAAACTCCCACATTATACTCAGGAGGGAAATTCGACGCGGGCAAGCTATTCCATTCCTTCGCAGTACGCATAAGGAACTGTACACTGTACTGTACACTGAAGAAGAGAGTGTAGTTGTCGTAGTAAGTCCTGTTAGTATTAGGTATTCATAATAATATAAGTTTGTTATACTTATTAGTTATTAAGTAGACAGGACTTTAGGACTGTTTGTGTAAAGTAGTCCTGTTAGTATATATAAGTAATCATCCACTTACCAATCGGTAAATATTTTGACCGATTCGAAGTCGGTGACACGTTGCTACCCTTAAGAACAGATGATCGCCTCTTGTATAAAAGGCAACCAAGCACCGTTAAAACGTTTTAATGTGTTTGCGTTACACCCTTCGAGTACATAAGCCAGGAATACTGCGAGCATACATAAGCTAGTTAGGTATACGCCGTTATTAACAACGAGGTTTCGCTCTTGCCAGGAGTATCAATATCCAATACAAACTGTTATTGATTGCCTGTCACCCTCGAGATTGGCCTAATCGGTCGCCTGGAATAATTGATAATGCGTTGTCTTATCAATTAAACCTTTGGGTTAGTCAAATTTGTCAAACGCCTTAATGGGTTAATAAAGCTCTGATAATTCAGAGGTTAATCATCGAGGTTCGTTCACAAGTAACGTTTACATACGCTCATTATGTGGTAGATGGATTACTGGTAATGCCTCCAACATTACATTACATACATTACATTTAATTACGTCACATAATTATTAATTACTAAAATGGTTCGCAGAAAGGGAAAATAAGCGTCACACATAAGAAATAGTCCATGGATGACCGAGCTTTGTTCGGTGTTTTTTTAGTACATCATGTTTTTTTTTGGAATTTTATTTACTTATAACTATACAAATTACTTACTGATCAAGCGTAATATATTTTGATATTACTGACATAAATAAAAGAATATTGTAAGAGGTGATATTGTAAGAGGTTTTTATTCAATGAAAACACGGTTAATACGACATTTACTGTATATGAAACCTAGCTAGATCGATTCATCGCCCCTAAAACCCCCTACATACAAAATTTTCAAAAAATCTTTGGAGCCGTTTCCGCTATCGTTGATATATGTATATATACAAGCATTGCTCGTTTAAAGATATTAGATATTTTGACCATAGATCCTCCAGATTTTTGGAGTTCCCTAGCGAACGATTGAATTTGAAAGGAGGACTGTCACAACTAGACAGTATTTGCAAGCAAACGATTAATAATCGATCAACTTATAATAACAAACCCTACACTGTGCATGTCTCGATACAAATTTAACCGGTTATTTGGAACGAAGTTCTTTGACACTACTTGCGGTAGGAGTAGAACGGAAGAAATTGTCTATGGCGGTAATATGAAGTACCGGAAGCCACAAAATGATTGACGTTGACGTAAATACCGGTAACTACGCTCAGCCATACATTATCATAGATTAATCTTTGGCAGATTATTTAATAGACTGGTTATAGTGCTGCATATAATACTTTTTCCTTTACGTGACAGAAATGTACGAAAAATCTATAAATTTAAATATTCATATCAAACTACATTCAGGTTGAAGCATAAAGAAATGTAAGGAACTTCGCGTCAGTCGAATCGGAACTGGTATTTTTATTTTATTTACTTTAAGTACATATTACCAAAAAAAAACGACTACAAATATTTAAGATACTAGGAATATAAAAAAAATAACAGAAAGCAAAGCAAACAGCCAATAATTGAATATTCCTGTGCGTAGTCCGTTGAAAACATCTGTTTCGCATCATTAGAGATTTCTGTAACGAGTTCCTTTATAACGGGCTTTTACCCTCTCAAAATTTCACAATAGCGGGTAAAGTTATGGAGGACACGGATGAACGTTGAATCGAAACAAAGAGAGTGACAAATATTTGTACACTGTCCACAACAAATCCTTTCAAAACCGAGCCGGTCCCGCACGGCTGAATTCACCCGAAATAATATATCTAAACTGATATAAACTATCACAAAATAGATATTTATAGAGATAGCCTTCGTCTTTGGGTCCTCTCCTGAGAATTTAGAACTACTTTTGTTTTGTCATAGTTTTTGCTTGAAACATGTGCGGTGTTCGCAAACCAAGAGCCCTGTTTTCGTGGGTGGATGATCATTAATATTTTTTTATGATACAAGACTTAGTAAATTGACAACAAAACAACAACATTATAATACTAGGATGTTACAGATTACTGACGTTTTAATTAGAGGATGGGTGAGATAATCATAGATCGGGTAGAAAAACATATTTTAATACAATATTTCACATACATTTTACAGGCTTCAATGAGGAAAAAGAGGTGTCTATAATATTCTCAAAGACTAATATACTTGGTCAGGGTAAAGGAATGGGATCTTAGACTTTAAATTTGAAGGCCGGATGACCCAAGCACAGCGGCGGAACTATTACTATAGGTGGCATAGACAATGGTATAGAATAAACAATGAATAATCTTTATCTAAGCGGGTACTTATATTAGCTATAATTTTCGAAAGCTGTAGATATTAATATAAAAGGTAGACATTAAGATTAACCTTACATATTAACTCCTTTACGAGCACTCAAACTCGCCCAGTTTCATAAAACAATGTGCTGAACGTAAAACCTTCCGGGGAATAATTTCCAAGTGTGAAGCTTCAAACTTCATGAATACATAAAACTTGGATCGATATTTCAAAAATTCTCACAAGTTTCATCATAAAGAAACACTTCGGTGCGCTTTTGCGCACTTGGCGGCCAACGGAATTCTTCTAACTTAGGAAATTCCCAAGTTTGACCCGATTCATCTTGGAAGCTATGGAAATGCTATGGAAGCTTACAACATCTTCTGAACCATTAAATACAAATTACAGGACCTCCCCGCCGAAAAGAATTTAACAACTTCCTTTTTATATTCAAACTTACTAATGACTTTTACCTGAACGGAAGATATCAAATTAGACTGGCGGGAATGTTTATGGCACCTTTTAACAACGAGATTTTTATGGTAACAGCTAGCAAAGGAACAGACGAGCCTCGCAAGTGTACCAGGAACATTGCAAACGTGTTGCAATTTATTACATTCCTCCTATCTGGCAACACATCGATGTTATCACTCATTGATGACCGAGGGTTGTGGAGACTATTTACCAGAATATTATTCGCCTACTCGTATGTCGGCGTTTCGCATAAATAAAATACAATTACTTTATTGCTAGCCATTACCAGCAACTGTCTGAGTAACGTTTAAATTAATATTATATTTATTTCTCTCTATATATATATTTATCTTTCTTTTTTCCAATATTCAGACTTAAAAATAATAAAAAGTTTTCTCAAAACGTAATTTTAAACTTTATCACTTATTAAAGGTCATCGCACATAACATCAATATTTACTACACTCCATCCGACTAGAGTTCATATGAGCTACTAAAAAAGGAACCTAACCTAATTGGTTCGTCCATTGATTAGCAGAGATCAGCGTAGGCAATGGATTTTCCTACAAATAATTCTATCGATGTATTTTTTCTTTCGCCTCTGTACCAGGCACATCCCTGGTGGATTCTCAGCTCTAAACGCACGGTGATACGGATGCTATGCGGTACGTTTTTTGCGTCCTGCGTGGCATACAACGAATTTCCAAACCTCGTTCTAGTTCAACCACCGAACTGTCTCTGATCCAGATTTCGTCATGTTCTTCAATTATTCAATTAAAAATACACGGAAGCACTCGTCATTTACTCGTGCGGTTTTTGTGAATTCATCAATTTTAAGTGCGGATTACATATGTAATCCACGTGATCACGAGGTTTAATGTGCCCATGTTATATTTAATCAACAGTCTCCTCTCCCGTATCCAATCCGATTTAAGTCTAGCGTAAACCGTATCTCCCGTGAATAAACTGATCAGCCTGTTCGCGTAAAACTACAGAAAAATAATCAATGATTGCTTGCCAACCTACATTCCAAACCACACGATGTAAAACACTGCATGGCATTTACCTAAGTAATAATAAATGAAGCCATGATGAGTACTGCGCAATCAACTCATCTGCAATGCTGCTCGGCTTTGAACACTATATGTATTTTAATCATTGAACTACATTTCACAGTTCATCACGAATAGAAAAATGAGTGCAGTTTTCAATGTGAGCGTAAAGAAAAAATCTCATAAACTTCAGCTTCATACAGTATAGGTATTCAAATATACATACAAACCATTGTTTTGTAATATTATCACATGTAAAATAAACATTTGAATTTATTGTTATTAAATTATTATTGTCAATACACCTTGAAGTATATACACATATATAAGTTTAAATCATTTTTTTGTAATATTATCGCTTGTAAAATTAACAATTGAATTTTTGTTATGATATTAGACAAAATTAAACTGTTAAATTTTAACGTTTTAAGAGTATATATTATATTCTTGTTGCAGCAAATAAATATAAGTAATTATATTGACACACGTGACTAATATTAGATTCAAATATTTTTTTAGCTTTGTGACTAAAACAATGTCGTTTATAACAAAATAATAGAAGCGCTACTTGGCTAAAGAGCCTGTCAAACACACGATAAAATCGTTGGCTGGCGAGCTAACACATCATATAATTGTAATTAGGTATTGCTTTTAAACATTTTTATTGTAAGAAATTAATTTTCTAGAATACCATCAATTACTTTAATTATATTCATCAAGTAACTCGCAAATAAAAGTGTTACAAAAGATAAAAGCTTAAATAACTAATAACACTATTTCATAGTACAAGTACACTAAAGAAGTGACTATGCTCTTCAGCGTTAAGGAGTTCTTATTTAATGTCTAAGATAAGACCCACACAAACATTTGATTTTAAAGAAAAGATTAGAAAATACAAACAGTGAAAGATGACACCTAATTAAAACATGGTTCCTTTCGTTACTAATAGTACTGTTCAGTCCAATGACAATACCACTCATGCTGTCCTAGATCGACAGTCTAGACATAATTTAGAGTGATATATGTATATTCGTAAACTATCCAGTCGATTAAGTAACATTGATAAATTTTAATGTTTCTAATGTAATATTATCCAACCAAACATATATAAGCAAACTTAACAAACATACCAAAAATAAGCAAACTTAATTTTTTTACACTTCTGCATTATGCATTTCATTATCACATTAAATATATTTTAATATAGAGAACATCTCTGTGTTTCTTAACAACTATTCATCTATAGGATATACTACCCTATCTTTTACCCTTTTTTAGTTAAAAATTGCGCACAATATGCAGAATTTTATTAAAAACAGTCGCGTTATTTTTGAATTCGTGGTATAGGTACCTACGTTGTGTCACGGGAATTTATATATAAAAAGATATTCGTATACCTTCCTAATTCCGTACTGTAACAAAAGGGCAGAATCTGGAAATAGGCCCATTTGAAGCATAACGTCTTTTGTTCTAAGGCGGAAAATCAAGGAGCACAGAGAATAAAGGTCGGGGGGCCTATTCAAATCCAACAAATACCTACCTGACCTCGGAGATGAGGGCAATTACAGATATTTTCTTTGAAATACATTGTCTTCCTGTCAGTTCGATGTGGGTATTGTAGTGCGGTGTATTGTAAAAATATCAAATTCAAGTTTTTTTGCTCTTATATCTTTATTTTTGGTTGACGAATTTATTTATATAGTAGGTATATATATGTAAATGCCACGTACTAATAATTACTTAAAGTAAATACTCTAATGATTTCCAGTTTGAATTGAGACTTCAATTATTTTAATGTTTAATTTTAATTTCAATTTGAATTCAGAATCAACTGTTCTTGTCGGATTTAAAATGTTAACCTTTAATTATTTTTTTAATTTTATATTGAACTTGCAACATTCGTTGTTATGTTTGGGCTAAGCTGAATAAGAACTACTTCCTTGGTTCCAATGAATGTGAACTTTGAGTCTGCTTTAGTTTGGATGGCAATGCAACTTTATGACAAGTATGGACTGATTCTACACTTACAATTGGCTTGATCAGCTAAAAATGGACACACATCAATAATGACAGCTGCATGAAGACCATGATCGTAAATCATAATAGTTAAAGCATTAAATTCCTGAATGTAGAATTAAATTCCTTCATCCTGTGACGTGTCTAACCATTCCATCCATATATATTTATTTATTAAGTAAATTTTCCAATCGTAATCGAAAGCTGTTAATCTCGTTTAACTGAAAAAAGAAACGCAAATGACTATTCAATCAAGGCGCTGATGTTTACCCTTTAGAGGTACTCACCCAAGCTCAATAATAGTATTGATGAAATATAAATTCCATCACATTAATTTTACAGCAATTTTAAACGGAATAAAACTTAAATAACACACAGAGGATATTATATTCGATGTACTTTTTCAGTAAATTCTCCGAAATTTGTCGAATGATAGTTTAACGTTTTTGACATCGTACATTTTCACCTTGACATCGGATACGAATGAGATATCTTTTTAATGCGTTGAAAGTGAATACGATGTAAAACAGAAAAGTATTATTTAATACTTATAATATACTATATATATAAATTATACTTGATAATGTTCAAAAGATAGAAGAAAACTTATTGTTACTTAAGTAATCCGATTAATTTCTTGATTTCGCATACGATTATTTCGCAGTCAGTATCAAACATTCATACTTAAATAAAATATTACTATTACTAGTTTTCCGCCCGCGGCTTCGTCCATGTGAACCCAGGCTATGGGATAAACTTCTTGTAACTTCAGTGTAAAGTAGCATATATTCTTTTAAAAGGTCTAATCTATCTTTATTCCAAAATTCAACAGAATTTGTGACTCTAAGAGATGACATATGTGAAGTTAATTGATTTTCTTTTTGAATAAAGTTTATTTTTTAGTTAATACGTCGCACTGCCACGTGGTAAGAAAAATACATATACTTACCAATTTTTCATAATGATCGGACAAATAAAACTATTTTTCCTAAACTCAGAAACCTGAGTTCATCGATTTTATATATATACAACCTTATGTATACATATAGATTAAGTTATTCATATAATTCCAGTTGTTATTATCTAATTGTGAAGCTGACCTGTCTATGACACTCTTGCTTAAGTCAGCCGCCAAATGGTTATACGAATTCCAGCTAGGAGGTTGAAAGCCAGCTCTTTGAAGCGTCGCATAACAATGGACAGCTTCGCTATCGATAGATAACCTCAAAAATCAGTTAGTATTGATAGTGTCGATGTAATCGATAGTAATTATTTGCGATACTATCGATGAAAGTCAAAATTATCGATAGTACCGATAGTAATGAATGATAATACTATATCAATAGTTGATACGCAACACTATCGATACTATGGTTACTATTAATATATCTTGTATTATAAATTGTCGAGTAGTCTTATTGCCATCGATAGTAAAATAATATCGATATTCCATTCAACTGAAATAGTATGGATAGTCCATCGATATTCAAGTTCTTTATGTTTTATTAGGTATTTATTAGGTGTTTTATTTATGTATTAATAGGTAACACAACGGTAACGCGTATGATGTTACTGATGTCCATGGGCAACGGAAAGTCATTTACCATCATCTGCTAGTTCGTCGGGTAAGCTGTAGATGTCGCCACACGTAACTTGTTTATTCTAACTAAACAAAATTACACTCTTATTATGTTACATAAACGTTGATAAATCTTGCTTACTTTATGCCACAACAAATTTCAGATGAGGGTACCCGCGTTAGCGTATATTTATTCGTTCTCCTGTGTTTATTTAGAACCCACCTGCGTATGTAAATGTTTGCGTAGCCGTAAATATAGTTGTCAAAACACTATTCAGTATAAATATCTCTTGTCTTTTAGTCTAATATTTAATTTTTTTTTTATTTAGATATAATGTGAGTCAACTACCGTCATTTGACTACTATCAACAATCCGCATTGAAGCAACGTTTTATAAATTATGCTCCAAGACTTCAGTTATGAGATGTCATTTGTATAGCACTTTTATGATCATTATTTTTTAACGCGTGTTAAAATTGAGCTATAATAAAACTGTTTCAAATGTGGAAGCTTTTTGTCTGGCCAGCTACCAAAGATATACATGTAATTAAAAACCATAATTCCTGGTCAGTAGTTATTGAAGTGCACATTACATTAAGTAGTATTGGTGGCAAATCAAATGACAGTAAATTATTAGGTTTTTTATTTCAATTAGTAGTCGAAGACTGAATTCCTACATACTGTAAGTATAATGTCATGAGACTGCAATAACTCTTTAGTATCGCCAATTCTGAAACAAAAATAATTTTGCACTTAGTTAAAATTTTCATTAATACTTAATTTTTATTTCTTTAAAAATAAGTACATATATTTAAGAACATTAACATATCTACTTGTAATGTAGTTAATAGTATCAGGCGTTACTTTGCGGAAATCCATTGTTATCAAGCTATTATTAGTCTACTTTGCAACAATCCGCGATTTAAAATATATGACGGTATTTAATAGCTTAATACTTGTAATGTATCTACATAGTGTTGAATTGTTGCATATTAAAATTAAACCTTAATGTTTTTGTGATCATAAAAATATGTCATAGAGTAAAGCTTTTCCTTATGGATGTGCAAGGTGGGTGATCTCCCAGATACCTCCGTCTATATAACATAATATAGTATAATTGTCCCCTTTTCAGCAAAATAAGCAATTTCTTCCTCTTTTCCCTCTACTCACTTTACCGGCAAAGCATCTGAAAATGCAATCCTATTTGTGGATTTAACACACATCTTATCCTAGGTTCCTCGTATATTTTAGTGGAAAAACAAATTCAGGATAAGAATCTACCGGCCACCAGCAAAATACCAATAAGATTACTTCATTTTTCTAACCTCGCATAATGACGTAATCCTATTGGTATTTTTTCCTCCATCGCCGGTCCATTTCCTCAAACATTTCTGCGGGAATTTTAGTGATAATATGGAGATTAAAAGACATCGAATTTATTTTAATGTGCATACATTAAAATCTGTAGGTTTTCGATCTGTAAATACTACTCACACTTGGCACGTTTTATTGTAATTAGTTTAGAAATAAAGGAAAGGGTCAATGGATTAATTACGGAAGAAACCTTCATTAGGCAAAGCGCAAACTTAACCCCTTAACTATTAGTTATCAGGGGCCCTACGCCGTGAGTTCACGAAAACTTAACTCGTGAAGATACTATCATAATTAAGGCAATGCCCTTACGAGACGGTAAATGTACTTACGATAAACCCAAGGTGGGTTATCACGGAGATGGTTACAACACATTAGGGACCTACTGATGGAATGGGTTTATCCTTACAAGTCAGACAAGGACTCATTGATGTAGTTCTAGTACGAGATGATGTTGAGTTACGGACATTCTCAAAATACCCTATATCCATGCTCCTCAAGTCGCATGGTAGCGCATCGCCTAGCAACTGTCAAAAAGTAATAGTGATTGTTTTGACTTTATCTTTCATTACTTTATCAGTTATCCAGAAATTATTAAAAGATCTGTCATCAAAACAGTCCTTAGTGTCCAAACCAAATACCGGACTTAAGCCTTTGTGGATGGCATCCCTCAAGGCACTCAAGGCCTAACGACCTATTAGTTACAAATTATAAAATGGATCGGTTATTATACGTACAAATTGTAGACTGGTAAATATCAAATAATTTAGCACAATTACTGATGAGATGATCTCATAATTTGGTCAGCTTAAAGATATCTATAGCAAACAACAAAATCAATAACGTTAAGTGACGAATCAGTAAATGATACTGAAAGTTATAATATTATGAAAAATGTAAATGAAATTATTATTAATTATTAATACT
Source organism: Calpodes ethlius (assembly GCA_018251375.1). Classification (NCBI taxonomy): domain Eukaryota; kingdom Metazoa; phylum Arthropoda; class Insecta; order Lepidoptera; family Hesperiidae; genus Calpodes; species Calpodes ethlius. The sequence goes on along the minus strand of DWPA01001208.1, from coordinate 3,996 downwards.
ATTACAACAATTTTTAAGAAGAACTAAAGCGCTAATTAATTAAAAATAGGATTAAAATTAATAAACTTGGATTAAAAATTGTATAAATTGTTGAACTTTTCAGCAAAAAAATTAAAAGCTAAGACTCACAACCATAAACAGTATGCTAAACGGCCGTTTTCAAAAATCTTTTTATTCGTTATCCTCAAATCATTTTTCTAACAAAAGTCAATAAGTTTGTTATTATTTTATCTGCTAATGACAGAGATTATTGAAAACGGCTTAAAAATATTTACAATAAATTCGAATTAATAAAACCATTCGTGAAAAACATAATAAAGAAAGACCACTGCGAAAACTTTTCAAGTCAACTAACCATTTGAATTAGACAATCAATAAAGCGTGTGTAAAGAACAAACCTTACCGCACCAAGATACGAAAAGTCGTGACATTTACGGATTTGGGTAAATCAATTCGATGCGAGGCGCAAACATTACCCACGTCAGCGCGAAGCCGGGGCCGACGTACGATTGTTTCACATAAAATTGATTTGAACATTTTGAACCCTATCTAAACCGCATAAATTTCAGGGTGCAGACAATATTTCAGAACGCTGAACACTGTACCCATCGGGACACTGATGTCACAGAAACAGACGCCGACAGAACATAAATACGTGTTTCGCCAAAATGTACCAATGAGAATCGTGCACAATCGTTTTGTGTTTGACCTGTCTACTCCTTTTTCCATTTAAAATTACTGTTGATATCTTGTTGTTCTGCTTAAACTAATATTTTTTGATATCCCTAAGTGACTACTGTATCTTTTGATGTTTTAAATTACAATCTTTTTCATAAAAATTATAACTCATTCAAAATTACATTTGGTTTGTACCTGTTTCGTTGTACCCGTTTTATTTAATGCGTAATTGTTTTCATCTGATTTCTTTATTCTAGAAGCTGGCCAAATATATTCTATTCTATCCTATTAGACGCTAATAAATAAAAATTTAAAACATTGTACTTACAATATGAAATACGTATTGATGCCTCAATGAATTCTAGTATCTAAATCTGGAAGTGACCCAGACAAAGCTGGTACAAATACGAGAGGTCATGCAAACTAAACATTGCAATTTACGTAGTATTACTATCGCTTCGTTTCGGGAAACCTGTATTTAAGAACATATATTGGAAAATAATGTACGAACACTTGCATTAAGTAGCATAATTATGTTTTTTATTTGAGAAACAAAGTCAATGAAACTCGTATTCAAATCGGTTTAGCGGTTTCTGAAATAAGTCGGAACATACATACAAACATGGATAAATCTAAAAATTTTTTTTTTGGAATCAGTCGAATTAATAAAAATCCTTGCTCATAGTGTCACTCCAATATCTTCCATTAATAGAAATCGAACATGACGATGATAAGAAATGTAATTGAAATCAAACTGGAGCAATTGTAGAAAACATTAGTAGGTACCTTACTCAGTTTTGACATTAACGAATGTTCGAAAAACCCCGTAATTATAGTACCTAACTTATTACATTTCAATAGTGCAACCCTACGCGAGGGCAAGCGAGGTAGTGAGGGGAAGAGTGTCCGTCAGTTGATCCGATCGCGCGGGAAGAGCTGATTGATGACGCCGATTAGTGATGCCCAACCCGGCCCGGAATAAATTGTCGACCGTTTTTTGCTTCGTCTACCCGAACCGTTTTTCGCATGTGGAAAATTTAATGAGAATCGCGATTTTATGATGGCGTTCATGCTAAATGGCAGATGGGGATTTAAGCACATGGCATTGACATTAACTAATTATAAATCACTACCTGAATCGACGATTTTCTGTCCGTCTGTGTGCTCTAAACGACAATCATAATTTCTTAATATCATCGTCTAAGGAAGTATATTCATATAACGAGAAAAACTAATTACAATAGTTTTATCCACGCTAAAGTCACTCATGGGGATCGATCGTCAGTACTGTCTACGCTATCGTCGGCCCACTGTCTAACCCATTATATCAGAGACCAAGTACGAAAAAAAAGGGGGGGGGGAGAGGAAGGGATATATTAAAGGGAATCTACATATATTAGTACAACTGTAATAAATAAATTATGTACAAAGAGCGTTTTAACAGGACTTGTAAAAGAAGAGGATACCTTCTAGTAGAAACCAGTGCGGTACCGTACCGCATCGACAGGACTGAATCATAGATGCGTCTGATTATACCATACCCTTGCTGCAATATCCGTACTGTATATTCTACAAAGGTTGAGGAGTATCTAGCTATATCTCTGTGAAAAGGAACTTAGAAATGAAGATTGAGCGGTTGCAGTCCCGTCACAAAGTAAATTTCCAATTCAACAATAGTCGAAGACGTTCATGAAAGAAGAAGTCTGGTCGAAAGGTGTTGTATTCTGACGTTTCCGAGGCCGGTAACCGGACACCGCGCCACACACGACGCAGTCCGTTCCAGGAAAATTATGTTATTGTTGTACTCGTAACATCTGTAATACTAGTTTCAAGTTTTAATATTATATCATCTTTATTATTCAGCTTTATTATATTTAGCCTTACTTAAACTTACCTTAACTTGTATTTTAACTAGTAAGAGTCATTCAAGTTGAAGGTTTTAGTTTTATATTTACACTATATAAAAAAAAATAAGCTTAATAAGTAATAATTATTGATTCCGCTTCACGCCTTACTGAAGGAATCAAAGTTTTCCAGTCCACCTGATGTTAAAAAAACCATATCAGAATATAGACATGTTCTTGCAACCACTAATTAATTAGCATTATCAAGAGAAGTCTGACTTGTATCGTAAGATTTACCACAACAGTGACAAAAAGAATAGGATTGATCCAAAACCTATATTAGAGCATTCAAGCCAAAACACGATATTGCGTTAAATTAAATTATATAACATTGATTTACAACCCTATTGTGCCTGTATTGACTAAATACTCAAATAGCGAATAATAATATTGATGTCCTAGCGTCATATGGCAAGTCGTGGGCGAACGAGAAATTGGATTTCCATAAGTCATTCATTGCAAGGTACATGAATCGACATTGATTTATTCGATATCAAAACATCGATAGAAAATAACAATTTGTCTGGAACTATTGTTCACGCGCGTGTAAAATGTCTAGTCATTCCATCTACGTACATTCAGGAGTTGAAATTATTTCAGCTTTACCCCTTGTTTATTTACCTTGCGGTGTATGAGTGAGCGTTTTCCGTTTTCCAATTTTCACAGTTCGAAAATAATGCTCAATCATTATAGCCCCGACAGTATTGTACGTAGATTGATCATTTGGAATTAGAAGTCTCGAAATATTTACTTCATTTGTCATACATATATCTATATTACATGTAACAATTCAAAAACTGTAAAAATACTTCCTACATAAAACTTTACATGGAAATAAAAAGCTTCATTAAATTGACGTTATTATTATTATTTTAAGAAATATTAAACGCATTCCTAACGTGGTTGTCTTAGGTGTCCAAGTACAAAATATCATATTCGTCTTGTGACCTTTGGAGCTGAAATACCGCCTATCATAATTTAATAATGTCTAATTACTGCTGGTGCGCGCTCTTCATTATGTTTTAACGTTTGCTTTCAAGATCTAAGACCTTCCGTACAATATAAGCAATTGCACTCAATACTCAGATCCTCAGATCTTGTCCGTAATGCATATCAATTAAGCTATCAAATTCTCAGCAATAAATAAATATCTTTTGTATATTCAATCAAACCACCTAATACTCTAAACCCCGAATTCTGAAACAATACTATGAGGTCTCGCAATGAAATAAAGAAAAAGATAGATTCTTAATATTGTCATTGTTCAAGAAACTAAAGTGAAGTAGTAAGGAATACTAACTATCTGCGATGCCATTGTTGTTGCAAATATCCACAGGCGACGGTAGCCTCTTACCATCAACTGGATGGAAAACTTATTTGTCTTCTGTTTACATAAAAAAAAACACTTTTGAAT
>DWPA01001207.1:0-19566 GCA_018251375.1 Calpodes ethlius | reverse complement strand
AGGCCCTCCAATCAGTTGTACCGGATAGCGTTCCTTGGTAACTAGTTCGAATTCAACGTCATCTAATAATCTGATGTTCTCAAGTTGACTAAAACTGTCGAAAAGTCAGTGTTTACTGTTATTTTATCCAGACAATTAAATTGTTGAAATATTTTGAAGAAATAGCGAAAGTACCTCCTCAACACATTCTAGCGTACGCAGAGGTCTTGTCATTTTTATATATTCGTCTGTACTGCAGTATGTTTTCAATCAGCTACTTATTATACCTACAGTATAACGAACAGTTACAAGTTTGTGTTGTAATGTATGAAAATACTCATACGATATTTAAAAAAATCTTCCACCAGTAGAATCTGCGCACGGAGCAATCTGAGCAACATAGCCGAATTTTTTTCTACCCATGTAAAACAAAGGGTTTGAAAGCAATATAAAAATACGGTAAAAATTATTAACATAGCTTTGAAGCTGATATGCGCGTGCTTCACGAGCGAGCTGTGCAACGAGTGGGGCCGGATAGCGCGCGCCATGCGCGAGCTCGGGCGGCGCAACGAGGCCGCGCACCATCTGTGGGACTTCCTCGAGCACCTCGTCACCTTCCGCACGCCGCTCTACGTGCTGCTGCAGCCCTTCATTGTGCACAAGGTACCGTGAGAAAATAGTAACTCACCGTACATCAACGTAATCATTACATAATATTATTTATTAAGCCGTGCCAACAGACAAAACATACACGACATTTATATTTTAACAATCATCGGACAAATACAATGTAAGTCGTATATAGATATGCACAGTTATTTACGTTAAAGTAACACGTTGAAGCAGAAAATGATGTACAAATTAAAATATATCGATTAGTTTACAAATAGATTAATTATAATAAGACATAATAATACACCAAACGATATGCAATACATACAAATATTTTTGATCGGCATGACCATCGTAATAAAAATGTTTTTACTTTTGTGTTATTGATATGATATGACGTGATTGCGGTGGTCAGCTGTCGCAGCCGCCGATCGGCGACCACGAGCGGCACATGCAGTTCGTAGTGCGCGAGCGCATCCGCGGACTGAAGTTGCCGGCGGCGCGGGCGCGAGGCGCGCTGCTGTCCGAGCTGACGCGCGAGCTGCGCGCCATGCGGGAGACACACGATCACTACAAATTTGGTAACGTTGCTCAATATTATATCAAATTGGCCAAATTAATAAAAGTTTAATCTGTAATATAAGGATTAAGTAGTAAAATAAACGTATTATAATTCAATTATTTGTACTAGCTCTGTTAATAATTTTGATAACCTAGCGGTTTGTACGTTAGTCTGCGAAACGCGGGGGCCTGATTTAGAACAATACACGTAACTTTTATTTTTTTTAAATAATGTGCCTGTTAAAGTTTATTATCACTTATTTTTATAAAAGAAAAGATCGGGATGAAACTTGTGCACACTTTGTGAGTGCAATACAGGCCAAAACAATCATGAGAAGAAACTCGAGTTCAACCGTAGGACAATGATGATTTGTACAATATTCTGTAATTACCCGCAGAGCAAATAGCTGAGAGTTTAGGCGCAGGCGGCGGCAAGCGCGCCTCGGAGGCGACACGGCCGGCGGAGCGTGCGGGTGCGCACGCCCAGCATCGGCCCTCGCTCATCTCCATGCTGGTGGGGCGCGCCGCACCGCGCACCCCCGACCACCCTGCGCACCCCGCAGCACCGCTCTCTGCACAACGGGGTAACCAAATTTTATATAGATATTAATATCCCATCTTATATTAGTGCTAGCGGCTGCGCGCGAAAGTAAATTAAATAACGCGTTAAATTTACACTTGGTTACATGAATGGAGATCTATTACATACATTTTACTTCATGTTAATTTGCGTGTCAATGAGCGCAGCAATTAGAATTTTAATCTGTTAGTCACGTGTGCATAGCGCCATTGTTCGTTTGCTAATGAACGCAATAAAACGGAGATACTGTTGTGGGTCTCCTTTATTTAATTAAGCATTTAACTACACATTGAAAAATTATTTCGTCAATAATAAATAACCTGTTGTGAGAAATGAAGGTATTAGTAAAGTGACATATTATACAATAAGAAAATGACTCGTTTCAGAATCGTTGTCCAGCAGCTCCACGAACAGTCAGTACATGCCGCCGTACGACGGACCCCTCGCCAGCGGCCGCGCCAACGACAACACGAATAATTTACATACAGGTATCGTACAGAGCTTTATTTATTATTGCATTATATTAATTACTACACATGATATTTGTCTACGTTTTAGTATTGGTATAGAATATAAAGTATTTAATTTTTATTCAAACCCCGGTGCTGTAAAAATCGCTCGTCAACATTAGTTGAATATATGCATTTTTATTAAGATTGTATAGTTGTTTTTAAATACTTTATGTAAAGAATTATTACTTTCTTTGTTACATTAGTGAATAGTTACCCAAAAAGCTAGCACAAAGACTTTTTTTTAATTACTTCCTCGCATATTATGTATTTTATGAATATTTTTATTAATTAAGTAATGTAACCTATGTATCTTATATATTATAATGTAACTGCTGATTTACTTTTCGCAGGCACCAACAACTATAGCGGTGAAAAACCAATAAGTACGCCCTCCTATGTCAGTAACCAAACAAAACTTCGTTTCGGGTCTTCCATAGAGTTCAAGTTAACTTCAGGTAAGTCAGGGGAACTTCCGTTACTACAACATGCCAAGAAAATTATTATCGCCTGTGTTAGGTCGTGTCGCTAGTAGTAAAATATAAAGTGTGTAATAATATTCAGGTGAGACGTGTCAGTCGCCCTTATCGCCGCTGACGGCGGGCGAGTCGTGCAGCGAGGACGTGCCCGACGACGACGGGCGACCGCGGCTGCAGCGCGCGCACGGACCCTCCAAGAAGACCTTCAAGTTCAGAGGGTCGCGACACGCTAAGCCCGATGTATGTAACATTGACTTCTATAGTTTCTTATAAATCCTTCTTTACAGATTGCCAATTACACTAAGTTCGTGAAATATATACATTTCTCATCAGAAATGTATGCATATGCGACATACTAGGTATCTATGGCCTATTTTTATTCCTATAGTTTTTTTTTTTATATTTAGTGTATCCCTAATAAAAATCCAGTAGCAATAATTTTGCATTTGAAATTAACACCTGTGCTTACTCCATAAAATGTCAGCCCTTCCGAATAAATGTACAAACGAACCACCGTTGCCCATAGACATCGGCAGCACCGAAAACGTTTTATAACCTGCTAAAAAAGGAACAGACTATAATATATAATGTATGTATTCCAGACCCACATCCGATTGGAATCAGACGATTGTTCATCCCCGGGGCCCGAGAGCACGCCGATGAGACGCGCCTGGCCGCCCGCCCTGCTGCAGCCGAACAGCATCCTCACGGACACCTCGTACGACAGCGAGATCTCGCAGACCTCGTCCACGTCGGGATACAGGCTAGCATTACAACATTACCGACATCAGTAATTCACACGCAGTTATAAGTGTCGTGGCATGCGTCGATGGTTTCACAGATCACTCGGCTCACCTTCACGTTCAGTCATATCGAGTTGTGCGCATGCGTCTTTTCTCGTGTACGTGTCGTGTATTGATGTGCGTTATCAAATATTGGCATAGGTGTGTATCGATAGACTTTTCCAAATTGCGTTTATAGTTTTAATTTTATTGGCTTTTTCTAAATTATATCACACCTCATATATTTACAAATTGGCTGAATAAGTATATTAGCTTACGTATTTATTCTTAAATTTCGGTATTATTATACATGTAGTATTATTCGAATATCATTGGTCAAATAATAATAATAGGTTATTTTAAAAACGAACAAGATTGAAATAAATATCACGTAGGTAAGGACTTAAGAGGGGCTGTTCATGTTCAGACGCTGTTCCTACAATTATTCTTTCGTACTTGGAAATTTATAGTAACCGTCGCGCGTCAGTACAGTGAAATAACGTATCAGTATAATGTCACTAAGCGAGTACAATGCGTTCGCAGGGAAAGCTACAGCCTGCAAGTGTCGATGTCGGACTCCCCAGGCGGCTCGGTGCGAGCGGCGCTCGCGTCGCCCGACCGCGCCTCCGCCACCCCGCGCCCCTCGCCCCGCGACACCCCGCACGCCAGCCCCGACGGTAAAATGACCTTCGTATGTACCGAACATTTACCCAGCCCTAAGATGCACGACATCCCCTTCTATCTTGCCTTCGATTCTTCCATTCCTGTGAGTACATTGCCTGCATCTACCTCTCCATTTATCAGTATGGATTGTAATGGGGCCTTTTAGTAATTTATGGACGAGCAAATACTGAGTATTATTTAATTGTAATGGAATTCCAATGAAATGTTTAATGCTGGGTTTATAAAAATAAAGAGTATTGTAATTGGTTTGTATTTCTTGCTATTGGGTTTATCAACAATTAATTAACTGGTTACAGTAAATGTACTCTTAAGAGCCCTTTAGCCTTAAATGGGTTTGATTTTTATAATTTAATTTTTAATTCCAAATTATTTTTCCCACATAAACAGCATGCCCAATGTACATAGAAAGAAAGTTCAGCATTAGCTTTTATCACTTCTGACTTCTTCAATGTGTTAATTTTATTTTTAGATTTCTTATTCTCTATTCTCTATCTTTCTTTCATTTAAAGCACTCTCTATTAAAATAATTGATTAAGATATCTCCTGGTATTTTTTTTCCAGTAAAGCTATATTTAGTTTTTCTGAATAGTGACTAACTTATTTGCTGTCTTCTGTAGTACAAGCTATATCAGCTTTTGACTTTAAAATGCAACTTTTGTACAGAAGCAGAGAACGAATACTATGAATGTGGCTCATTCACACCTTAAATGAAAAAATGATACTATCTATTAAGGAACAGAGACCCCTTTTAACGGATCACTTGAATTTTTTGCCAACTAACAATTTTATTCTTATCTGATTTCTGACAGATTCCTTATTATAATGGATGACATGTGTGGTTTATAAATACTTGAATAATAATTTGGGTAATATTCCTTGAATTTTCCTTCAAAGTACAATATAACAGAATGCCACTTTACAACTTATATCTAATTGTATACTAATTTCTGTGCACGCAGCATCTTTAAGTTTTGAATCTGGAACATCTTCTGCTGAGAGAACTGCATTACTCGGGGCTGCAAGCCAACGGTCACTGTTACTAAGCAGCGAGATGCGGGATGAAGATACTTTACTATAGGCAGTGTCAAGTCAGTATTTCTAAACATATGTACTGTTAGATTAGCTAGTATGTGATCGATACTAATAGAACAAATGTTTTTCAATCATAGTTTGGTGTCTAAAGATTAATCTGAATAGTAAATATGTATGTAGATGTATCTACAATAAAAATTACAAATATATAATATGTGTTAAAACTGTCTATTATTTATTTATGCTCACCTTTACCTTTATTTGGGTCTTTCATATATGATATATGCATGCATTAAGGTTTAATAATAAGCCAATATGAAAAGTCTTACAAATTTAATAAATAACTATCAAGTACATTACATTTATGGTTCTCTACAGCACAAAAAAGGTTGAATAGCTAGTTGAATATCAGGATCAAGTTGTATTTCTTTGATATATTTAGAAAAAGTTAATAAAATCTTATACAAACTTCTCTTAACTGACGACATAAGAGCTGACTTAATTTTAATTGCAAGTATATCATTAAGGATATGTTTTCTCGGTACAAGACCAGGCTTTGTCAATTTGTCCAAGTTTTGTTTAAGAGTTATCAATGCAAGTATCACTGCTCCCAAATCATTCTGCACCACTCCATACTTATCCTCTTTTAAAGATGCTGCTGTTATATTGGCTAATCCTTCACACGTCCACATCACTGGTTGTGCTTGTATCAGAACAAACTTCAATCTCGTATCAGTAAGTTCTCCAAAGAAATAATTTATTCCAGGTTTTTGACAGAGTTTGATTAGGAAATTATTAAAATCCTCTTTCACAGCATCCATAAATGTTTTCTCCATTTTAGTCTTTTTATGGTCCTTTAACTCCTGCAGGTATGGAGATTGTGCCATGTTTCGCAAACTCACTGGATACTGGGGCGGTGTTACATTTAATTTATTTTTAGGATACGGACACTCTGATTCAGCAGGATTATGATCACTGCTGATGATATCTAACTCTTTACTAAAGTTGTTCAAGTTATTCAAACATTTTTCTAGCAAATTAGTCCAGTTTCTCGGATGACCACCAGGCAGAGACAGTTTGTAAATATGTGATCTTCTAATTGGGTCTTTCATTGACATAATCTTTAAATCTAAAGCACCCAAATATCCAGTAAACTGTGTTTTTTGTGATAAGGCATTGCAGAGAGTCATTTGAGTATTAGATTCAATAGGAAATGTCATAGGTTCCGTAAGTATAATGTTGAAAACTGTTCTCATTGTATAAACAGAAACAAAGAATAAACTAGTATAAAACCATAATCCAATCCATATGCCTGACATAATTAAATTAAAAATACTGTCCAAAGGAGGATCTTCTAAATAAAGACTATAAACTTCTGCAACAACACTTCTCGTTTTATTTCCCCACAAGATGTAGAAAATGCTATAATATGCAATGGGGCCCATGGAATCTTGAAATCCCTGTACCAAAACATTGCTGGTGACCAATTTAATCTGCTGAAATTTATCTTGATAGATGTGCGGAAATGTTAACACTGCTGTTCCAAAAATATAGACATTCAGAAAGTAATACAGGCCCATCCACATTCCACCAAACTGGAGAAATAAACTCTGCTCCGCTAAACATTGTCCATCACTCTTTATGCACTCCTTTTTCAACTGAGCAAAGTTACTTTTCGCCAGTGAAGAGTACAAACTCATTGTAAAATATCCATTTAAAGCGTATAAGATGCCAAATATTATATTCTGGACTGAGAAAATGCTTAGGAACATCGAGAATCTGGTAAAACGCTTCGGTGCCGGCTTAGTATAATAACTTCCATATATGTAGGCTTGAAAGAACGATACCAGACTAAGTAAAACAACGTTGAACACCATTTTCCAGCTGAGAATATCGTCGAGAGTTGATGAGATCCATTGCAAAGGATGCAATAGATCAACTTGTATAACAAAAACCAGCACAATGGCTAAAGCTGCCTGCAAGCCAATATTCCATAACACTGCCTTCACCAATCTCTGTGAAAATATTTCACTTTTGTCCTCCATGCCGGCTGTTTTAAAAGGTTATGCTTTAATCTAAAGTAAAATAACCTTACAAACAACAAGTCACTTTACTTACACATTAGTTTATTAACACTGCCAATTCATTGTCATTTGATTTGATGCTGTTAACATCAACAAAGCTAACGTATTACAATTTTTATTAAATATTTTTCACTTTGTTTCAATTCGGTTACAAATTCCGATTTTCAAATAAACAAACCACAGAATATTAAAAAATAAATCTTGCCCACTACCACAGACTGGGTAAAAATACCTACTACAGACTAATTACAGAAATACCTGTATTAGACAAATTACGTAAATTCAACATTACAACGAAACTAAATATTATGGGAATAATAAATATTTTAAAAATAGTACTTAAAATTATTGTTGATGTTTAGTATATATATTTTTGAATGACATATATCTTTCAATTCTAAATTATGACTGTATATTGATGAATGTTGTTTACTATATGAAAATAGTTAATAGTAATAATATTTCCGTAGTAGTAATTGTTCGTGTTTGCATAAGAAATAAGTAAATATTTAAAAAAAAAAGTGTATAATAAACTTCTCTTCACTAAACTTCTATTCAATACATATTAATAATATTTATAGTTATGGTGAACAATATTAGTTTTCCGATCACCATTCAAAAGGCTTCTGGCTTCGATAAACTACCTGAAAACAGATTTACAAAGTAATTATTCCGGTATTTAATATTAAAATTTTACCATTAATCATCTGTATTTTAACCACAGAGTACGTCATTCAATTTATTTTGACTTTTGTAAGTTTTGTAGTCATCGAAGTAGTTGTAGGAAATAGTAGGTGCTTTGCTTTTGATGAACATAAAAGTATATTTTATATACTCGAACAGTAATGGATCTATAAGTGAATGGTCCTTCATTAAATTTTGGTGTCTAATTTTGCGGAAGTGCAGGAGAAAGGTGGTAGTAGATGTACTGTGAAGCTAAGTCAGTAGTTGTCGCGTATACTATTGCCCTACATTTCAATATTTTAACTCAAATGGAAGAAAGTTGTGCAGTTGCAGCGTTTCATTTTAAGGGAGTGACTTAATTTAGCTTTTGTGATGGATCATGTCCCGGTTGCCGGGTGCATATTGACCGACTGAAAAACTCTTGCTATGTATACCTTAGTAGAGATAGCCCTAAGTGTGGGGGTGCTTGCCACTCTTATCACGGCTCTCTCGGCATGTGTCTGCGGTTGCAAGAACTCTAATCAAAAGTAAGTATTGCATTAATGCACTTCATATAGTCATCATTATTAAATGATATCCTATTTATTATAATAAACAAGAGACATGTTGATTGTTTGAAGAACCTATTGGGAAATTATAAGAAGGTTTTATGGATATTTGCTAGTATAATATTTCATGTACTTAATTGGATATGGGTTTTAAAAATGTTTGATATAAAAATCCATGTGCAAATATTTATAAATAAACATCATTTGTTTATGTTTTAAGAAATAAGCCAATTTTAAATAATAATTCTCTTACATGTTTAAATTACTCTTATTTCGGATTTATTACAGATCTAAAACAATATCTATTGTCCTTGTTGATGATATTTATATCTGTATAAATTTACTGTCATATTTAACAGAAGTGAGTTGGTTGGTACGGCCGGTGTGGTCAAAATCCGTTTAGACGAGGAGGCTCCATCGCCAACGCCCACCACTCCGGCCTCCATCAAGCGGTTTGTTCTAGCATTGGCATGCTATAGATGTTCTAGATAATGGACAATATAGACTTAACATTGGCTTGGTGTATTACTAATTGATAATGACTCATTCATACCTCTTCATATTAATTGGCAGTAAACTAACAAGTCTGTTAAAAGTATGTGTTTACATCAATTTAAATTAATATGGCAAATTAAATATTTTAGACGAACTAATTTTATTATTAATTTTGTATCTGTTTAATTTTATCTTACTAGTAAATAATTAATCTTAAAATTATTAGTTTGAATGTGCTTTTAATCAATTTTAAATTAAAAAAATAATTTTTATAATTAATAATTATTTAATTTAAATGCATGTTCATTAAATACTAACTCAAAATAATGTAACATTAGACTTACTGGGAATGCTATATTTTGATTTTTGGCTACTAAATAATGTGTCTATGTTATTGAAAAATGTCTATATTAATGGGTTACACATTATTTCTCACACGTCATAAAAATTAAGTTTGCAATACAAACAATATTAGAGTATACAAATAAGAAATTTCTTAATACTGGAAAATAAACTGACATTTCCATAACCAGTATTTGCTATGAGAAAAAATTGTGATGGTATGAAAGTAATGTTAAATTGGAAATAATTAGAAATAACATCATATTGGAAATTAAATGAATTACTAAATGGGTATGATCTAGTATCCCTAAGGAATTTTAGAAATTTTACCTTTTTTTGGACTATCTTTAATAATTTTGGGACGTTAAGTGACTTCTTGGCACACAAAATATTTATAAATGAACTAAATCAATTTTAATCATATATTCAATAGTTTAATGTATATGTGCATTGAAAATGTAAAGTTTGTCGAAAATTTGTTTTCTTTTTTAACTGTTTTCATTAAGAATAATACCATATTAAATTATAGTATCAAATCTAAAATGAATTACCTACTCTCCTGTGCCTCTGTATCTTGGTTATCAAACTGGAAATGACATAATTATGGTGGAATCTCCTATTAAACAAATAACTTAGTTGTTAGTGTTGTTACATTCTTTATTATAACAAAAAAATATACTATATTATATGCTTATATGTACCCCTATTATCTAGATGAGGGTAAAGTATGTTACCAACTTGAAATAGACATCATTCAGTTTTGATGTTCCTTAGAAATAAATAAAAACATCTGATAATTTAAATGACAAATAACTATTTAAAGTTACTTATCCAAAGATCATTGTGTTACTAAAATATGGGTAGTATAAACACTTGAACCAAACAAATACATATTGTAAAGGACATTGTAAAATATACATACATACTTAATAACAACTTGGATGTAGGGCTTCAACACAGAACAGCCAGAGGAGTCTACCAGAGATACCACAACCTGTGGGCAGACATGATAGCGGCGACACGGCCTCCGAGATATATGCCACAGTTAATTTGGATGAAGGTAAATATAAAAATATAATTCACTTTATATAAAAATAATATTGTCTATTTAAAAACATCTAGTTTTTTTCATTGGAAATTTAGTTTTTCCTAAAACTCTATTTGAGGGATTTTAAGTTCAGGTTATTGTTTGTAACTAAATATTTTTTGTAATGTTTACTTAATGCTAGATAAATTGTGATATGTTTTAACATTTGAGAGAAGAATATAGTAATTTTATAAATTGTTTTGATTTTGTATGAAGTAAATAGCCCTGAACTTATAATTATAGATACCATAGCAAGTGTTAGTGTTTATTATTACAATTATTTCATATAAAATCATAGCAATAGGATTTTCAAAAGTTAATGTAGCTTGGACTAGTATTATGTAACATAAGTCTTGATATTCTAGAGTAAACATTTATTATATACTAGATATTCCTCGCGACTTCACCCGCCTGTGAAAATAGAACAGCAATGTGAAGGTTGTTGATTACTTTCTATCTTTGGTTGCTAGGCTACGCTTTATTAATAAAGAGTTCCTTTAGCTAAAATATACATTGTACTGGATATTCCCGGAGGAATAAGATTTTTTTGCCATAAAAAGTAGCCTCCTTCGTCCTCACAACTATCTCCACACTAAAAATTATACCATACCGTCCCGTTCTGTCGCGAAAGGACAAACAGATAAACACACTTTAGCATTTATAATATTAGTATGGATATATTTAACAAGCAGGCAACAGGGTATAAAGAAAACCGACGTATGCGTAATGTTGTCTGTCATATACGGGAAATACATATTTTACTCATTTTGTTTATAATTACTGGTTAGGTATCACTTTCCTTTGTCAAAAACACATTCCCATACATGTTTGCGTGTTTACGATTGTAAGTACATAATATTACTACACGCGACATCTGCGTGAAATTGTAAAGGCCACCAGCAAGTCTATTGGAAAAAAAATACGCCTACATAATTTTTATGCCTCATTTTAGCTGTTTAGGTGTTATAAGTCTATGGTATATAAAACCTTCAACTCAAAAACGGCTCATTGCTGTTCTGCCAATTTCACAGTTGAAGGGGCTAGGGCGTATAGATTAACCGCTTTTCTAGTCACGATCAAGCTCAATGTATGTCAAATGACATTAGTTTTCGGCGCCAAATGTCATTCTCATACATTTTTTGAGCGATCGGAAAGCAAATACAAAGGTTGTAAGTTATATGCAGTCAAGAAATCTCAGAGAGCTTCGACAGCAACTAAAATTGAAAGTTTAATTTATAATATTATTATATAGTATCTATACATGATTATTTTTTTATAACACTCAACCTTGCTCCAACAGTTCGACATTTTATAATAACAGGATGTATAATGCGATCAAACGGCATAGTTGTTGTCTTAAACCAATAAATTAAAGTTAAAAAAAAATTACCCCCTTTTTTATAAAAATTCAACCTCTATTCGTATTTTTTTTTTTCAAAAACCTTTCACATCTCAATGAAATAATAATAAGGGATTTAATTTTCAGAAATCCTTTATAAGTTCTTATAGGAATATCTGTACTAAGTTTTATGCTTCTATAGGCTGGAGGTACTCTGTTAGTAATAATATTTTGATGCATATTATAGTTTCTTTTTACAGATCATTGCTACCGAATTAATTATAATCTTATCTTCAATAACGATGTTTGCTATTTATATATCAACAATCAGACAATTAAAAGTGCCGCTACTAGGAATCGATTGGGCATTAATTGATTAATGTTGACTTAATAACTTTATTAGCATTGTAATATTTTTTTTATCTTTTTAGGAAATAAAGTGGCAACGACGGCATCAGCGAGTCGAGATCATAGAGATCATCCGTATGAGCACGCTTACGCCAAATTGCAGAATGAGAGTCATAACATGTAAGTATTCAAACACATGTATCTTAAGTGCAGTCGATTTCTTTATACTTTAATGTTTGGACAAAACCACGATTTACCGCAAGGTACTTGCAGTCTTTCGGTATACTTCATGTACAGTTTCTATAATCTAATTTTGAATTTACTCCGTATGAAGAGTTTTCTCCTACACGGAGATGGGCCAAATATAAATTAAAATAATTCATTGAAAATTATGCATCTCTATCAGATACGCAAGTTTGTGCATGAGGAGTTCTTTTTTTTTCGGAAAATCTTACTTAGAAGATCCACGCAAGATCCACGAGCCGTCAAGGCGTTGAAAGATCGATGTACAAAGCACTTGATCGATCCTTGTATTCAATTGCAATACAGTTTATTTTGTATCTTTAGTAACCTAATTAAAAAATTTTGGTTTGTTTCGCGTTCATTGGTCAGCAATTTCACATGTGATACTTTCTGCCATTGTCATATCATTTTAGTATTTTGAACTAAATATATGTACTTTACTTCATAATGCTACGTTAAAGATATCTAAATAAATTCGAATTTTGGTTTTTGCGAAAAGTGCGAAACACTAAGGGGGCTTGACGCCCAACTTGTGAACTGCCTATTATGTGTCCGGAGAGGGTGCTTACACTGCTTATCCTCGTTTTCATCAGAGTTTTATTCATCTAACGGTGTAAGTGGCATCCTCTTAAGGCGGCCTACCCCAGAATTTCAGTTAAAGGTTCTGTATCCGAAATGCATCTTAAATTTGCCTTATACAAAAATGTTTTAGTATATTAGAATCACGCGAAAGAAATTGTTCTATAAAAACTTTACTTGCCGCTTATTGTGGATCGATCAACGCGTCATTTAGCGTGCTAAACTGTTGGACACATCTGCGTGGTGCCATTTTTATCGCAATTGTTTTTTTTTGTTGGTTTGAAAGTACTGGACGAAAATATATAGGCGTAAGTATAATTAACGTTCAATAAACCAATTTGAAGAAAGTCGAAAACCTTAGTGTCTTACCAATAAAATTATACTTAAATGATACAAATATTTTATTTTTATTTACCTTGTCGGAAAGTATTTATACTAAAATATGAAAATATTTGCAATATACGACTTAAGACGAAAATCTTAATGAATAGGAGCTATTTCTGCATTTATCCGCGAAATTAATTTGTGGTCTTTATATTCGTATTGAACAGCTTTTATTACACAGTTATTTATCGCGTACTGCTCCGAAATGAAGTTTAAAAATATAATATTTGATAACCAAATGCGTTAAATGTAAAGTAGCTATCATGTATTAATTTTGAGCGCAGTGCCGTTATGTAAGCAATTGATGCGTTTTATTTTATTATTATTATTCAAAGTACCCCTCAAACGAACAAACTATCTACCCATACATTAATACCGCCGCTCATAGACATCAGCTATACCAAGGGCATCATCTACAATTTATGGTTCACGAAAGAAGCAAGGAGGATATTACTGTATATATGGATGTACGTAAAATTATGTCTCGGTTGATCCCCATAGGAACGTAAAATATCCTACCACCTACAACTTGGTAATCCTCATCTGGAGGACCTTGACTTCATAGTTCATTAGACCATGAACATAATTACGGTCCTAGAACTAGGAAGATTGACCTGAATCCAAAGATTGATGGAGCTTACACCACAAATTCTCCAAAATCTTAATTCCCCTGACGCCAAATTGATGATAGATAAAACACGAAGTATTGGAGATTTTGCCTACAGCTCTGTAATATTTTATTGTCTTTTAGTACCGTGGAAATAACGCCGGAACAACGATCGGAGAGCGAAATTGAAATTGACGAACGGGATTCAACTCAATCGGCTGCAGGTATGATTTTAATTATTTTACTTCATAGACATACTTTATTTTACTTTTTAAGGTTGCAAAATGAAACCTTTACATTATTCGTCATGTCCGTCCATCTGTCTGTCCGCAACATAACAAAGAGACCCTAAGTATCTACTAGGAAGCTATTATTAGAATTGGGTATACGTAATAAGTAATAAGTTTTTTAGATTTCTTCATCTTCAGACAAAGTGAGTTTGGTGTTTTTTCTTGGCACCATATAGTGTAAGGTTTTTTTAGATAAGTCTTTCAAATTTATTATGGGTTAGCACGGAAAATACAGGAATCTGTTTGTGATGTATTAAGCTTTTATGAAGTATCAAGTGCAACAACTATAAACTGACGTTGTTGAATGTTTTGTTTTCTTTCATAAGTGTATTTGTAACACAAAATAAATTTACCATACTATAGTTCTTCTTCATATAAACTACATCTATACCAAATATCAGAACACGTTTTCCTTTTACGTATTAAAACGTAAATAACATCGCACAAATAGGGATCGTAAAGTTGCTAAGTTTGTCGCAGTGCAACATTTTGAATATTGTCATCGTATGTAACGAATAATAAGATCGCCGAAAGTTTCAATTATAATATTAATTAAAACCTACCATGTATGAGGAGGACTATTTTCAGCGTCTAGATATAATACTTCAATGTCTGTCAAAGAAACAGGCAATGAGCAGTGATTAATGTAATTAAACCACATTGTTCTCTAGAAACACGACTGATAAGTGTAATTATCGTTATTTTTTTATTTCTGGTATTTGTATTCTTAGAATTGTTAAAATAACATTGATTAATGAACACTGATATATGCAAATCAGATCGAGCGCTGCACCTAATTATAATTATTATGGGTAAATCCTACAATCTGCACTGCGGATTATAAAGTGTTATGTTAATGACATCGTAACATATTATTTACGTAATAATTCGAATTTATAATAATCGGATTATAATATTGTACTTTGTTCGTATGTGTTGGAATTATATGCTAGTCTTTCGTTATGGAAAATTGAGCAAATTGCGTCTCAACACATAATCGTAAGCAAAAAATGTTAAAAGACTTTCAGTTACCTTGCAATTTTTTACCTTGTACACCAGTCTTAACACAAAACCTAAATAAAAAAAACATATATGATATTTGACGTTTCTATCATGAATATATTCAAGTAATTCCATTTTACAATCCAGCTATTATAATAAAACTTTTACTTAGGTATAACATTTTTAAATCCCATAGATGTATAAATGATGACATATTTTGGTTGGGTTTCTCTTAGATTATCCCAAAGTACTAAAGAAAACAGGACAAAACACATAGCTGAGAAATCAAATGAGATTGTAGAGGGTGTAGACAAACCTCTTTTCTACTTGAGCTCGCGCCCCGACAATTTATAGAAAATGATATTAGTTTTATGAACCAAACGTCATTCAAAAACATTTTCGAAGTGTAGGCGTGAATAGAAAAGCGTATAGTCTAAGAGGGCAAAGACTCAGTAATTTTAATAGATCTGTAGCTGTGTGAATTTGTTAATCAAAAAATTCAAAAGGTGTCATATTTTTTATACAGCTTTATACAAAGCGTAATTCAAATATTATTTCGTTTTTTAGAATCAGTAGTAATCTCAGCGTCGGTGGCCATTAGTGGCCAGCTACCATCCAGCCAGGAACTGCCGTACATAACTCCACCCTCCCCCCGCCCCAACACCGAGAATGCAGTACACTTCAGTGGCGACTCCACAGATTCTGCCAGTAAGTATCTATCTATTATAGTGAGAATGATTATTCATTGATTACAATTGTCGATCGTAGTCGCATTCTGTATCTGTAGATAAATCTATAATCCTTAAATGTATGTATTTTATGAAAATGTAAATATTAAATGTATTTTGTATGTATGTATTAAATGTATTTTGTTTGTAGCTTACTCTACAGGGTTTTCGATTCAGGTTAATTATTCGTATTTAAATATTAAAGTCAGTATATGTGTATCTAAAGTACATGTTTAAGTGTAGTCAAGTTTGACGTAACGTTTGGATTCTGGTATATGTAGCGTGGATAGTTACGGGGATAAGAAACCGACCATAATACTTAATGGCCAATTACAGTTAAGATATACGACGATATACGATAATCTTGTCACGCAAACTCACATACATACTTCAATACATTACAGATCAATGTCTACCAAGCCCAGCTACTTGTACTGGTTGTAATGTGGAAAATGATTCGTTCTGTTTTCGCAGAGGGCTACACGAGCATTTCGGTGCGAGAGCCCTTGAGCAACATTCGTGCGCAGAGCGCGAAGGCGCCCACTCAAATGCCGCACTATGCCACTGTATCCGACGACTCAGGTTAGTACCACTGAATCTTTACAAATGACACAGTACACCTTAGTGAGTTTTCCTTATTTTCATAATAATCGACTAAAAATACAGTAAAAACCGTCATGCACCCGTTTGTTAACAGTTGCTAAGCAAAAATTTGTTTAAATTTATTCCGTAGCCAGTTTGAACGGAGTATAGTTTGCAAGTTCCATTCTTCAGGAATTAACGTTTATTGTTATAATCTTATTTTAAGGTGTAATGTGGAAAATACTATTTATTTATTTTTTTTCTAAACTGTGTGATTGTGTTGATAGATGAAATGTACGCAGCGATAGAAGAAGCGAGCATGGGCGAAGGTTCGGACACGTACGCGCAGATAGGACCCGAGCCACGCCGTAGGGAAGCCAGTCACGCCTTATTGCCGGAGATGGTCCATCATGCGAGGTGAGTAGCCCGCTGCTACACGCACCATACCTTTATAGCGTTGGTGGAAGGATAGTGCATCGCGCTAAGTGAATAGCTCGCTGCCACACGCACCATACCTTTAGTTCGTCTCTTAATATATCTTACAATGAGGCTATTTCGATAATATCTATAGGGAATTTTCGTTTTTACGTGTCATTGCGTCGTCGTTAAGGGAAATAAGATTTCGAAATCTGAAAAACTAATAAAATAAACTTACTGTATTTTAAAAGCGTAAATAAGGTTAGGTTTAGTATTTGGGCAAAATTCAGGCCGTGGTGCCTAGCGGTAGTTAAAATTTTAAACATTTAAACCCACGACAAAAATGTAGAAACTTCTGAAGTGTGTTTGTTTTCAAAACTTACAAAGGTTAACATAGAAATCTATTATATATCAGGTCGAAGAATTTGATTTGATTGATTGCTTGTTTGAACGCACTAATCTATGGAATCACCAGTCGGATTTGAAAAAAATATTCTTATAAATGATAGCCATATTAATAAGAAAGGCTTAAGGTTATCAGAAATCCTTAAAAAACGTAAAAGGAAAATTAATTCCGCGTGCCCTGTGATAATAGCACAGTATATGTAATTACCATGTGCTACAAAGAAATTGATTTTTGTGGAACTAAAAACTCCGCGATGAGGGAGGGTTTAAATAGACAGACAGATAATGATTTAAATGCAGACGAAGTCGCGCATAAGGTAGTATTGAAATAATAATTATTGAATCTTAATATCTAAAACATCTAACCAGATCTAATCAATAACTTAATATATTAATATCGTTACCAATCGCCCGATTAGATCCACGAAGTAAAAATAAAATACTTTACAAATAGGTTAAGATAGACTCAGTGAGATTACTCTATTAGATGATATGAATCTAAATCATATCTACAAAAATTATCAATAAATGGAATGCACAGATAGAAAGATGAATTACTTCTTGATATATCCGAGCCATGATGTTTTGTTTTAATGAGTAATGTGAGGTTGAAAGATTAGAATCCTTTGACGTGAAATCGATCATATAAGTGTAGCAATGTCACGTGACATGATTCACTTACATCGACTGTGTTTCGTAGTTTGGCAGTGGATTTGACAGCTTTGATAAATTCATATATGAGTGAAGAGGTGCGTTCATAAATTTATAGACGAATTAAAATAAAACTTAAATAATATTTTTCTACAAATCGAGCGCTTTTAAAATTATATGTTTTATTAACTTTAGATACGATATTCCAATTAATTCTCGTAGGTTTAAATAACTGTAGTTAGAATTTATCGCATTATTGGTTGATATAGCACATGTTCTTTGTATTCGATTGATTTAAAATAACCCCCCTTTAAATTCATATAATTAAGTAAACCGTGAAAATCACATCATTAATCAATCTTATGATAGTCATTGACTATCTAAAGTGCTGCGACGCTAAATTAATAATTTCTATTAAATACTGCGATTAAATCAATGCATCAAAAATGCATAGGTTTAATCAAGATTTATACGTTGTATTAAAAGTGTTTTTGTGTACTAAACAAGAGTTATTTTTTATCGACAATGATAATGCGTGAATCGTTATCAAGGTAAAAGATCTATAAATTATTATCTACAACATATGCATCCAATAATTCCTCAAAAAGGTGTACCGAAGGCGCAGAATAAATGATTATATATAAAGTTTATGAATTGTACATGCTTAGAGAGAATCCTTGAACAGCAGACAGCAATTGAATGTGATATATCCATATGAATATATTATAACTATGTATATTTTAAAATGTTCAGTATGTTGAAAAGTTAGTTATTGAGGGATTATCAATGTATTTTTTAACAGAAGAAAGCTGAAGAATCGCTTATCAATTGGTTAAAAATTTATACTTCTTTATGTAACTACCAACGATATTTAGATTCACTTCTGAATCGGCATACTGTTGTATGATAATTGTGAATACCCATATAATAAATAGTTCGTAAAGAGAGCGCTAATGAGTTAAGTTTAATTTTTTTTTATCTCTTTATAGGAGAAGTGCTCCACCAGAAATAGGTGCATCGTCCACTAACGCGACACATTCTCGGCAAGGTAATGTGTTTTTACTATTATAACATAATAATATAAGCTATAAGAGAAATAATTATATTAATGACTTAATAATAATATACATAGTGTAATCCTTACGCGAAAACTTAATACCAACAAGGAGGTCGGCTTCAATCCCCATTTACTGTACTACGAATATAGAATATAGTTAGAAATTTAAATTCTTTATGCAGCATCATCATCATCGTGTTCCAACTCGACTGGTGCGTTGGGGTCTCCGAAGCCGGAGAAGCGGCAAGCTAACTCACCCCTACCTCCCCCGCCACCGCCCAGTTCGGCGAGCGCCCTCGCCGCGTTAGCGAATCGGCATCAGAGGATATCCAGCACTGGTTAGTATTCGTTAACACTCACTATCAAGTTTAATCAGTATAAAACTACCATCCCTGGCCTGTATAGTACTTCAAACCCTGTTGTAAAAGTAGGGCTCGTCCCGTCTTTTTGAGTATCGTTACCATGTCAATGTGATA
>DWPA01001206.1:0-19566 GCA_018251375.1 Calpodes ethlius | reverse complement strand
GCATTGGCTTAGATTAATCTCTCATGGTATTAAGATATAATGTTGTTTCAGCACCGAACAAAAGTGGAATATTTTCATTCACTAGGTAGCAACCTGGAGATTCTTAACAAGCCAAACCTGTAGAATATGAAAAAGTTTTTTTTGTCTCATAACAAACCGTGATTTATTTTTCATTTAGATCTTCTTTTTAGTTTTTAACCGTAGTATTCGTACCAGCAGTGTACAAGAACACAATATTCATCTGTAAAATTACATTGAATTATACGATAACTGCAAAGACATAGTTCTAAAATTGCATCTGCTTGTCTTGCAGTTCTAGAGATACACACGCACTTTGTTCTTTAAATTAAATTTTTATTGCCAGTTACAGTTCAAAATAACTTTTACCAAAGATCCGCAACGCAATTATGGATTCGCAAACAATCTACTATCACAATGATACGATCATTACATGGGCTCGAATGTTGCCAGCGCGATAAACAAAAAATCAGTTAACGGAAACCAATATTATTCAATTCATAAAACGTAAATAATGTTGTTTCGTTATCGCATAGTGTAGCGTGTACGCGGGTAATGGATATAAAACGTAACGGGGCGTGTAACAATAGCTTAAAATTATAATGAAATGAAGTCAGAGTTCGTTTCCGTGCACCGACCGGCTCGTATAAGTGATGCAGTCACGGAAATGTCACTGATTAAAAACAAAAAAGTAAATCAAATATGACGGGGAGTGACAGCCCTGACGGGGCGCGGTATTCGTTTGATGAGTGTATTAATTTTAAAAAGTTTTGGGTGGCGAGCGGTTTGGTTTACGTATTATTGCGGTGCAGTTTGACAGAGATGGCAAGAGAGCTTTTCTCTCTTTCAATCGTCATAGTATTCGTTATCTTATAACATACAGCGATGTTACTAATCGATACTTTTAGTAAAAAAAAATATTGAGTGTATGAAGGGCGTGGATTTAATAACTACAATTTTTAGAATGTTTGTCTAAGCACTTGTTCCCTGTCATAGACTTACGACACTTTCGGCGATTAGTTTCTTTACATCGTATTGGCAGTATCGTAGTGAAGCAGAACTAATATATATGTGTTAGGTAATATTATGTACTTTGATTGTCGTTACGCACACAAGTACATATGTATATTTTTTGGAAATTGAAAGTGGTACCTCATGAGTTATGATGAATTGTGAAGGAAATGAGGAAATTCTTTCTTTTGATATATGACAACATTTTTAACTTACTAAGGTAGCCTCTAGAGGCTTACTTGAACTGGTTACATATTACGTATTACTATTGCGGTTGTAAGCGTTGTTATTCTAAGTTGCCTCTAATCTCAGAAACTGCTTAACCGATTTTGATGTGAGATTCAATGTTGCCTTATAAAAATCTTGTGGTAATGTTTAGTTTTTGCTTTATTTAAAGTGATTCACAAACAAAAACGATACATCATACCTAAGCCAATTTTAAGAATTCCGTTTAAATATTTTCACCAACAAGAACGAAAATACATAAACTAACATTTTTTCACAAAAGTAATTGGATTCCACAATCAAATTCTAATTGAATAGAGCATAAAAATAGAACAATTATTTTTTCCATTATTGAATTACAAGTAATAAAAATCGACCACAGCCAACAAAACCACAATGGGGAATCAAGTCAACATGAACGTGGAACACAATAAGTCACTGCCGTCAGTCATTTCATCGCTAATTTTCGCTTGGCAACCCCTAAATAATACCTAAGATCACAGCCGTCAATCGCTCCCCCGTACGTACACTTCTACACTCACGGTCGTACCATTTCCGCCGGCATGCGGGCGCGTAAATAACTCAATGTACACGTTAATTATGTCGAGTGATTCGAGTGATCTTGAATGAACCGGGCGCGACGGCAAACGGAATGTAATTGCACGAATGTTTGAATTCGGAACGGCGTAATTTTGACGTATGCTGGTCGTGTTTAGTCTGTGGTTTATAACTATGTTACGAAACGATTTCGGATTTCAAATACGGATTGCGAATGCCACGTGTAGGGTACTCTGTGTGAGTGGTTTTGGTTAAGTAAATGGAAAAAGTAGGTGTGGCTTTGTCGTGGATCCAGCCGTGTATTTTATGTATAGGTATTAATGTACATACATAAACCTATCACCGTTGATTTTGTTCATGTTTTTTTTTAATGGATTCCCAACGTGGAATAAATATTAAAAACGTATCCACTTTAAAAAAATAATTCAAATTGTTTATTTGAAGTTGTATGACAGTATCGACGAATTAATATAAAAAAAAATAACGTAATTTTGTCGTTAAATTAAAATATAATTAGAAGCTATCCAAATATTTACTTATTAATGTACTGCCTATCTGCTACTAGAACATGGTAGTTTATAAGAATTAGGATTGATTTGCGAACCGAACAAAGCGCTTTAAATCTCATTGTTCATATAAAATGTTAATCTGAATTAAAAGTGAAAAATTAAATTTATTTTAAATGGAACAATGAGTTCGAAATTCAAAAGTTGGTTCCATTCTATCACAACCGTGCAGTGATTGACGTTCCACTTCCGCAATGGGAATACGTTTGTATGGGAGCACTTTTGTCTTCTTGCGCTTGAATTGATTCATTTCTTCTTGAATAAATCATAGACTGGGTCACTGAAAAAGGCTTGTATTATTTTGTGAATCTAGTGTAGCTAACCAGAATAGAACACGTATTTTGGACCAGTAATAATGGTCCAGATTAACGAAAATATCAGAGTAAGGTATTTTTTCTAATTTATCAATTTCCCAGTTGTGTTGCGTAGTTCACACTTGCAGTATAATTTTGGTTAGTTAACTTTCTACATATATTTAATATTTTTTTTTTAAATATACAATTTAAATATAATTACAATGAATAATCAAATACATAATTTTATTTTACATCCGTAAATAGGTTATACATTTTGTTGTATATTACCTTGTAAAGGTAAGTACAAAATTTATTTTATGTAATGTTAACAAATTAAATATGTTTATGTAATAAAAAATAAGAAGAAAAATAATGTATAGTCTAAGAAAAATATGGCACAAAACAAGAACCTACACGCGTGACTCGAAACTTAAATTTAAATTTGAAAAAAAAGGTAGCCTGTGAAAAATACGATGGACAATGCGAGCGCGCTAGTCCTCAACATTATTAATATTTAGCGAGTGTAAAGTAGGGCTTCAAGACAAAATAAAACTGCAAGGTTGGTTCGTGTCATTATTCCAGCTACGTAACGAACCGACGTCGTTACACCAACAAGCTCATTACGGCGATGGTTGTTTTTTCCGGAATGTAGTTAAAAATGTTCGTTAAACGATTTAACCATTAAAATTTTAATTATTCCACAGCTTTCGGGCGAAGCTTCAAGGTTCTTTATGTGTCTATTTTGGTTAAAATCGCGTTTTTAACGAGTTCACAGCGGCACGTTTCATCTGTCTGTAATTTACGGCCGTATCACGAATTCATTCAGTGTGGATGTATTCACTACGAAATGCCTTTTGATTATAAAGGGCTTATAAATGGAATATAAGGGAGTAAGCGAATTAATGTATTATTTACTGGGGTATTCATTCACTGCAGTGCATTTCCGTCTTATTTTTTATAGATTTGGCGTTTGGATGTTTGCTTTGATAATGAGCGTTTAAATAAATAATAGGTCCGATTATATGAGTACATATATAGTGTTCGTAATCGTAACCACGTTCGCTTCTTGATGAAACGCGTGTTATCTATGGGCTTAGTAGAAAACGCAGCATGTATAGTAGGGGTTGGTCAATGAGTGGGAAAGCCAA
The DNA here is from genome assembly GCA_018251375.1 of Calpodes ethlius. Taxonomy (NCBI): domain Eukaryota; kingdom Metazoa; phylum Arthropoda; class Insecta; order Lepidoptera; family Hesperiidae; genus Calpodes; species Calpodes ethlius. Next base: position 15,744 of record DWPA01001206.1, on the reverse strand, counting down.
AGTTCTCATGTATGTAAGAGTCTCATAATTATATTACTAAGACCGAGTCTCTAAGACCAGAGTAATGCTAAATCAATATGAATCTCAGTCTTGCATCTAGGAAGCACCTACCTGGAACACCTAGGAACCTAATACCTAGGAACACCTGTGAATAAAAATTGATTAAAAATTTTTGTCTTTACGTGCGTTTTATGGCTGCCGAGATGCGTTTATTGCTCGCTAAAAATGTTCACTGAGTTGCTAGTTCTTCAAAGTGCGCATTCTTTTTGAATATTTTAGTAAGACAGAAATTATAGTAGGTCACGGTAAATTCGTTGCAAGTCACTAAAATAATAGTAATTAACACGCTCACTCTGCTGTCCTGGGTTTCCTTGTGTCGATGTAAGTACACATTTATGACAATATTTACACAAAAATTAGGGACTTAATGTGTGGTTCGGCTGGGATTATAATCCGAGACTCCAAACGGTAGACAATGATACTACCAATCGAGCTACAGCGAGATATCATTCTAATGGTTAAAGATTTCATTACAAACAGTCAGTAAATGATTGAGACTACACCGTCAGATCCGATTATCCTCAAATTCTAAGATTCAAGACAAATAAATCAGATTTCTAAGACACCGCAAATTTTGCGAAGGTCAAGTAACTAGTCGAAATCCATTATCAACAGGTGAAACTTTTACGACTTAGACACATCTAACTTTGAGAAAGTTCTAAGGGTCGAAGCTGGAGTCTGCATAAATAGGTACGTGAACTCGCGAGGCCATTAATTACCTTTCATTTATACTTCGACAGATAATAATTAGCCGGACGAGAAGAGCTATTTACAGCTGACGGTCGAATACGCAATCTGATTTAGAGTGGTCGTTAACTTTAGTGCCCCGTTCCTTATCCGATAGTGATGACGACAGCATGTTATTACACTAATAGGTATAATTTTCTTTTTATTAAATCAGTCTAACCGCCACGCCGGTGATTTAAATTAGTTGCATTTCGCACTCACTCAACTTTTTGTTAAAGGGCTATTATAAGGTAAATTGATAGACGATGTCTATCAAAGACAAATTAGAGACGATATAGGTATCCTATAATTTGGTGAGAATCTAGATTATAGCGTTCATTTTAATTTACGAGTATTTTGTTGAATTGTTAGTTTTGCAAAGGAAAAATGGATTGAATATTAAAATATAAATTAAAGGAAGCAATGTCCCCATGTATTTATTTTATAAGTGGTTTAGTACGTGTGGCATGTTGAAATTACTATTATTAATATCTACGTATCTACGCAACAAATCAAGATGAGACATGCAACAGCTTTTAAGCTAGATATAAAGCAATATGTATGTGTTAACTTTGTTTTTTGAGCTTTTATTATGTGCAATTTTTGTCAATAGGTTAGAATGTTTTGTTAAGGTCAAGTATTCCAAACAGAATTGGAACCGCTTCCTCTTATCCTACGAAGTAAATTTTACATTCGTTAAGGTCTCCGACATGTTTATAACAAATATGCATATATTTGTTATAAACATGACCTGAGTCTGAGGAGGTATAAGAAAAAATATCGATACAAAAAGGCGGCCTTAGCGTAAACCGATCGCATTCAGGCAACCTATTGAAGAAAAGTAGAAATTTGAGCTAAAGAAAAAAAAACACACACAGTTAATGTGATAGAATGTGATTATCATAACACAAAATTAAAATAAAAAAGTAAAATGAACGAAATCCTATAAAGTTAATCTCTGAAACGTACAACAGTTTGGATTGATTTGCAGCACTTAATTTTTTATTTCGCTTCGAATGGAGAGTGACGGCGAGACGAGACGAATTGTCAGCATAATTGCAATTGCTCGGATTGCGAAGATCTGACGAGAATACCTTCCCTCCCACGAGATTGGCATTGGAACTTTGACGAGGCGCTATCAAAATTAATTTTTGGTAAGCCCCGTTCATTTTATTTAAGCTCCCATGAAAAAGGTAAGTATTTTTATTGTGTTAAATGTTATTATTATACTCGTTCCCCCATATATCGATATTGTCATGTAATAGTAGTGACAGTTCGTAATTACAGATTTGTATTTTATGACTTAATTTTATTACGATTTGTGAATATTGAAAATGGTCATAAGAATTTATGTGCTACTGAAAAAAAAAGGAATAGTTTTCAATCACGCTCCAGAAAAAATAACGATTCATCGACAGACGATCGACATCGATAGACAGGCCGCCATTCCATTAAATATAAAAGTAAAACTTATATCAACAAACATAATAAAGTCCGTGCAGATTAGCAGATTTAACTTTTGTTAACATGATATTTAAACTTGGGTTTATTTCTCCAGATTCATCTTTTATATATTTCTAATCATATCCACTATAATATAACTTGCTTTATGAAATCCTATATATGTTTCCAATCAGATTTACTCGTTTTTCGGAAGCTGATTGATAAATGAGTCAGGGGAACACTTAGCGAACACTAGATACACTCTTCTAATCTCCAACAAATATACGGACCTAATGAATAGTAATAACAAAACATTTTCTTCGTGTCTATACGCGAAGAAAATGGACGGGTATGTTTGGGAACGGTGCGAATCAGTTTTTCTCATGTATCGACTATTAGCGATCTGTGGGTTCAGTAAGTAGATTAACACTAATGACGGCCGGACCGGCTCGCTAATGTTGCCCCAACAAATTTGAGTGAGCCTTAGGCGCTGTATTCACGGCACGACCGTAAGATGAAAGAAATACTTTTATTTATACACAGATACCGATCATACATGTATCTTCATTCTTTAGACACGGTTTATATAGATTAAGGAAGTTGAACTGATAAATAAACAAGGGCCAAAAAGATTAACCATAAAATGCGTGATGTAATTAAAAAAAAAATCAATATGATTTGCATCTATAATATTGAGACCATTTTTTATAAAGAGGTAATTACAAATATTTTCATACATTACCAATATGAAGCAATTTTCAGTTAAGGTATGTAAAGGGAGCACAAACGCAAGAAGTCATATGAAGTAGGAATAAAAATATTACGTACTCTTATCGCTGTCGTCATCGGTAATAAGGAAAATATCGTAAGACGTGAGGAAACATGAAGTATTGTAAACGAATTTCATATCAAGCGTATTCACAAATCTAAAATATTAACCGGCTTCCTTATGAACGGTTTTGAACAAAGACATTGAACTTTCACGATGGTGTTCTTGGCAACGAACTAGTAGACAAAATACCTTGGAATGAAGGTACGTTTGAAACGGTAATGACTTTCAATGTTGCGTCATTACAAACTAAAACATCGGCAATGAGTAATGATCTCACATCTGTATATTATCTCTATCGTTCACTAAATCAATGAACAAAGCATTCTGAATGGCAACAACCCAATAACATTATGTTTTTTACCTATTTTTTGTTTACAGTCGCGCCATTTTGCGACAGCAATAACGACATAACATTATACGTCTGTTCAACTCCTAATGTTCACCCAACACTTATAAAGACAGATGACCGCTCCTATTTTAGCGTTGCGTTACGTGGGAGGGCTAAAAGGGTTTTTAGTTGGGAAATAATTAATTGGGGTGTAGTCCGCAGTGGAAATTAGCGCGATACATTTTTGGACGTAACCAATTAGGTGCATTAGTTGCGTTAATTCTGGTACGCGGTAATGATACGGTCGTAACAAATAACCAAGATTTAGAAACAGTTGAATTTATGGAAGTATAAAATGTTATTGCGTGTTATAACAATAACAACATAATTATATTTGAAATCGAGTCGTAACCAATGAAGCCAATAAACTATCAATTAAAATAAAAGTGACTCACAAATGCGATTCCCATTTCCATGTAGCGCTTCATTGATTTCTCTGGAGCGACGATTGAAATTCTTACTCGACCCGCTTTTAATTACGTTCTTGAATGCCTTCATATCGTTTAACTCGACAGTTCGATCGAAATAAAAACACGCCAGACGATAACGTAAATCGAAACCAACAATAACTTCGGAAGCGTAAACGATACAGCCGGAATAAAATTACATACCGTAATAAAATTTATATCCCCCATACATATAGATAGTTCACGCGAAGCGCTTATAAACTCCTTAAACTCACTTACTTATTTACATAACGTCAATCTAGTGTGCAAAATAATGGCTTTGGCGACGTGAAAAAAGAAATTTCTTATAAGCGGGTGGAAATTCCATCACGAGGGCAAAATAGCGGGGATGCGAGTTTACTGCCATGGCTCGGAGCTTCGAAAGGGTTCGTGGAAGCTGGTAATAGAGTAATTTATCCAGTTCCGATAACGGGCAATAATCCTTGGAGCTCGTATGAAGAATAAGCGTTCAACCGACTCTCAGATATTGGATTTGGTGCTGCGCAGCGCTAGATAAAGGCTAAGATGCGGATGCAGCACTCGCCCCGAGCGTAGAAGCCAGCGAAGCTGCTAATTCAATTACCGCGTCGCTAACCTTGAATTAACATATAAATCGTTCATGCTTTGATCAACTCTTTATAAACTTTTAACCGAAACGAACATAGCATCCCCTCAGGCGATCGATACAATTATTTCAATACAAAAGTAATTTCTGTCATTCGTTAAAAATACACAGAGAACAAGTTCATTTAACGAGCTGATGGCGTCAGAACGTTTTGCCGGGCCATTCGATCAAAACATCGTAACGACCGACGTGTTTGAACGATATAATTTATAAAATCGAACAAGCGCGTCAATTTATTCGTTGCGGCTTCGACGTCGTTATTTAAAATCTGTACAAACCATCTATTTATCGAGTTCATAATAGAGATTTGTGGCTTCGGTTTGGAAATTAGTGGTCGCGCGTTGTATGCCGACGCAAACCCGCCACTTACTCGATTAGTACGTTTTACCGCTTTTACGTGATTTGGGGCCATTTCAACCGTTAACAACGGCGATTGTTTAGAGTAAAACATTCTTTGTAATATCGTCCACAAATTGTAACTTTTCATTGTATTTTGATTCTGTTAATTACGCTTAGTTGCCATAATTTTGTGATTACTTGAAAAAGTTTTGTCGAGTTTATTAAAAGAGTTCTAGTAAGTATTCGAACGCTTGTAAACCAAATTAGGGCATGGAAAGAGCCAACGTTATTGCACTCTGAAAAGTAATGTCCCATCTCGTTATCAGACCAACTATAAATACTATTGCGTGGATGTCTCGTAGACCGTTCTGCGCTTTGAATTCGAACAATCTCAAGAACATTCTGCAGCAATAAATTTTGAATTCAATGGCTGCGTACTAAGATCTAGTTCAGCTCGTACGCTATAAACACTTATATGGCAATGCGTCCGTGTTAACGATAATTCGCAAGGCCATTAATATGGAGCGTTCTGGAGGAAATGTTCGCCTCATCTGGATCCGTTTGAGCTGTGACTGGCTTCACTGGTAGTGTTAAGATATATTCAGAACAACGTTTGAATTATAATTTTTGCTTCATTCCACTTTGATTATCTCGGAGACTTTCAGTTTTTCAGAATCTATTTCAGTCTTTATGTGGCACGCAATTGAAGCGAGGTATTCCTATATAGTCCGCGACGGAGACGTGATAGAGCGTAGGACAATAAAACGACTTATAATGGAACTTATCCGAGAGAAAGTTAATAAATAAAGTGCAATAAACCTCATATCGCAATATGGGGTATAGTATGCAGTTTTTGTCATAACACACTTTATTGTACCCACCTCTCGTCCCTCTGGACCAATTTAAGCAATATTTTTAGAATTTTCTGCATTATCTACTTATAAATACCAAAGTACATCGTTCGGCACATGATTATTATTTCACTTTGCACTTTGTCTTCTCAAAATGATTACACTAGATATTTTATAGCCTGCTTTCTGGGTACTACGTGATAAGAACATAAAGCCATGCTAAAAAATTATGAAATAACCGAGGTTTGAAGGAGGATGGCTCACCCGCCTCGTTTTACTGTCGCGTTAATCACAGAAGTGGTGTCCTGAGGCAGATGAAACTTCGCAAAGATAACGGTTATTGCTTCGTGAATATCTCACGAAGTCACGATTCCTTAAGGGGCGGTTATGGCAAATTGGCATGGCCACATCGACGCTTTCAGTGGAAAGCTAAATACAAAATATAATATTTGTAGGATTTGATTAATGACAGGGTTTTCTAAGACAAAATAAATATTATGTATGCATGCTCATCTTCTATCTTCTATATATATAAAAAAATAATGTTAAACCGTATGTCCTTTATAGAATCGTAAACCATACATTTAATCATGTGATGATCTATAGCAAAGTTGTTGTGTATGAGACCACGAAGGTTTCTAATTTGGTACGACCAATTTTCGACAGGTGGCGCCACTGTCATTCCAATTGGTGTTGGCGTAGCAACGCGCGTAGGGTTCAGCTACTATGTAATAAAATGTTATAAACGCAGACAGCTTTTTTTTTCTTTTATATCTGTGCCTAAATGTGCAAATAGGCCACCTGATAGTAATTACTACCTTCAAGGAAATAAGCATTAATTGCTAAGAGACTATTAATAGATCTTCTTCAATGTAATTAAAAGATGTAAAAACATTCCAGACCTTCTTTTAGGAGAGAAATTAAAAATCCCTCCAGCATGATTAACATACTCGGGTAGTACAGAACTCAGGGACCCCCACCAGGAGAAAATCTAAGATTACAAACGACAGATGACAATCAAAATTTGTTACACAAATGTCTTTCCTGTCGGAAGGCATAACCAGAGCCGTTAGAACTTCAGAGAGCAGCAATCCTTGTTACTAACATTAAGTGTAGGCTACTGTAGAAGTGTGAAGTACTGTAGAAGACTAGTATAGAAAACTGTAGATGTGTGGTGTGTTACAACATATTATTATTATTTTATTGATATAATCAGCAATTCATGACTAATGACACGAAAAGGATTATGGAAAAGCATTATCGCGTGACCAAAGCGAGAATTGTCACACGAAAATTCTAATTAATCCGCCAAAAATCCTCGATTTAAATCCCCGACGTGAGTAGGTAGGTACGGGGGATCTGTTATGGGTTTGCGGTTATGGGTGGATGTTTGTGAATTGCCTGATATTATCTTAATAGGATGGCGAGCGAGATTTACTGCACGCCCTGGGTATCAGGGATGAAACGTCCCGTTTTTCAGATTATACGTAATGTATCGCCCTAATTCTGTCTTAAGGAAATAATCACAGGAAATTGGAACTGGAACGTTCGGATAGTTTAAATGGATTTTCATTAGGAGGAGACTAGGAACGACGTTTTGGATTAAAAGATAAATGGACTTTTGTTATATTGTCTAAAACCCAATAGTGTAATTAGTCTCGATGTACAACGATCGATGAAACAACTTGGAATAATAATAACCTATTCATTATATTCCGTGCAGATTCATTAAACTAAATCAAATTCAAGATAAATAAGGAACTTCTCTGGATCTCTCCAGGTCGAAAATAAATCATTGACAGGAAAGCTTGAAAGAAAGAAAGAAGGAAAATACATTTATCTACGACAAGTCACAATATGCTTCAAAGAAAAATAAAGTATTACGTCAAGATTTTTCTATCGTACTACCGAGTTACCTTATCGTTGAATAAGAGTTCCAAGCCAAAGCGAAACGAGGTGATAGTTTATGACGAAATTTTGACCAACATTAGGCATATTTATTCTTGTTTATTAGTTAATATATAAAGTGGTTTCCGCTACTTAAATTTCAAACTGTTTTTGTGGGGTATGTCTATCCGTGACAGTTATATTTACGAGTGGCGGCACAACGAAAGGGCCCTCGACACGCACCGGGCCGCCCTGTGGGATTGACCCCGTTGTTTGTAGTTGGCCCACTACCTCGGATATATAAATGCTAATTGGAATACCTAATGAGTTGGTTTTGACGGTCGTTACTATAAGAGTTATTTGTTGACTTGTAACAAGTTACGGCGCTATGTTCGTGACTCCTGAAACAATAGTGGTTACTCATAATGATAATAGTAAGTTTAATTCGAACGCTGATATCAATGTAAATCTTAAGTTGAATGTAAATAAATATTTGTGTTCTGTAACTATACGCAGATTTCAGTTTGCTGTTGATTCTTGTTTTGAAAGGCTTTCAAGCGTTGTCATTTATATTTCAATAATATCTTCTGTGAACTATGTGTATGAACGCGGATAAAATTTTATTCGAGTTTTATTTCTTCATTGAAAATATGTTTACATTCGTATACTTAAGTTTTTGGAAGTTGATATTTGATATAGAACCGTGAATATAAGGTTTGAGATTAAGAATTAATATGGATTGTATTCAATGAGCTCTAAAAAGAGGGACCTTACAAAATAGCCGGGTTGTTGTTTCGTAACGTGCACTTTGTAAAGGGGAGATTTGCTTGGATTCAAAGGGACGAGACCCTTACACCCTCAAACCGTGGTATAATAAAACATATAATAATACGAGTTAAAAGCGATTTTAAACGTCTTAAGCAAATATATTTAGGTATAGATAGTTACATTAGATACGTAACTATCGGCTTTTCTATTTCAGGCCAATAGGCCTTCAGTAATTGACGTTATTCCGATGTCGTCACTGAACTTAGTGATTTTATAATAGTTCTATGTATAATCGACGGCCCTGTAGCCTACTTGGTAGTGATTCTGCCTGCGAAGCGAGGGGTCCTGGGTTCGATTCCCGGCCGGGACAGATAAACATTTGTTCTCGGGTCATGTGCGTTAGTGACGTGTTATGTGTTGTTCATGACGCCCGCGACACAGGGAATCCTACTACTGGGGTATGAGTGTATTAGCGTTTATTATTCTTATTATAGTTTGTATACTGTTGTTGTTTATATACATACATTTGTTTTACTGTTGCCATTCCAAAACAATCTAAGTTACACACGTTAAAGAATCACAACAATTTCCATGTCAGATTGACGTGGCTAGTTTTACTGGGAGTTAATTTTTCCGCACCAACAGCGGCGAGTCTGATTCAATTGATCGCCCACTCGGCTTTGTGGCAGCTGTAGCTGATCAGACTGTAGGGATAGATTAATCACGATCCACTCTTTTACTACGCGATGACTGTGCATTTGAGAGCACTCAGCGCAAGCCTAAAACTCTTCTATTTGTCGAGTGTGGCTAACTAGTCTACTTCAGAATATCGATCGTTTGAAACGTCGACCATAGTTGACTAAACAATTAATTAATGATATCCGTTACATGAAAGTTTCACTCGGATTAATTATCGATAATGTCATCAATGCATGTTATCTTCTTTATCTGTCTTTATTAAGGTTATTGAAAGTAGAATGTTTCTACGACGCTGTCCAAGATTGATATGTTGTCTTTAAATAATTACGGTACCTCATTTCCTTCTAATAATGATCTTGTCCCGTTTATTGTGAATGATACATACCTGAAAAAGAAAAAAAAACATATTACTTACATAATTACGTATTTATTAACTCATAAAATGAAGATTGAATTAAAGTTGGTGTTTATTAATCGATGCACACTTTTTTACCCGTATTTTCAAATTATGATGATATTGATGAATATCATTTGATTGGTTACATTTCTTAGTCTAAAGTACTTTAATAACAGTATAACCTGAACGTAATTCCACTTCAAGATGGCCGCCTTGTCTCCTTATTTAGAGCTACGTCGCTGTCTGTTATTGCGTATAAATTATTAATTTTAATTTTGGTTCAGCCGATTCCGCAAACCATCGTAGAATTAACTGATGATGGTACGTATCGGGGTGAAACACGTGTTGGAAGTGGTATGTCGACTGGCATATACTTTTTTATTGTGAGTGCATGTTCCCCTTGCGGGAGGGAGGGAGATGCCACGCACGTATTAAAGCATATGACGTCATAAATTTTGATTGCCAATTGTTGAAAAGTAAGCTTATCCTATTCTAATAACAATGAATTTTCGCACCCGCTTAATATTAAGAGTATTAATTATAATTTAGAAACTAAACCTATAGGAGACAAAATTATAGTAAGAATTGATTTTATTGTGTTGAACTGATGGCCTCGAATCTCCAATGTGAAGGACACCATATACCAATACGTAGACCAAGTACAAATTTTATTGGAAATTTAAAGAGACGTATATATATGGATAGCTTTCATCACGATGTTACCGAAAGCATATAATATAAGTGTGCAATAAAAACAAAACTTTTTTTCGGTTTTCAGATATCCGAAAGATACGGTTGTTGAGATCCTAAATATCTCCAGAGGTCACTTGTTCTACACATTACATATTAAGTTTCTGATAAACATTGCCGTGTGAACCGTGCACTTCATTCCAAAAACGTGTAACGAAAGTTTGAGATTTATGGCTATCATTCGTTTACCAACTTGTTTTATGAATCCATTTCGCATGTAAACAAGATACATGAATAGTAACATACCACCTTACACACATGATGAATAAAGTCTATATTTCAATGGTGGGATGGATACATCGGAGTACTTTCCAAATTCCCGCATTGAGATTTTATATCGCATTGAAATATATGCATTTAGCGATAGTCCGATCGGTAAGCCGATTAATTCTACGAACATCGAACAGAAACTTTTAAAATAAAATCAACGGCTTCGTGAAAAAGACGTCCAAATTTAAAATTCGAAAGTAATATTTGAATTATATTTGAGATATTCTTATTTTTTTAAATAAATTGTAACCTGCCCGTATCTATTCGTTCTTAAAATAATATTGCGTTTTCTTGCATAACATTTTTTTTTTCGGTTTGCCTTTCATATTGTTATATAGAATATAGTATTCGTAGCAATTATTCATAATTCAATGTCAAGGTACAGGTAGATACTTAGGTGTTTTATGAGCTTTTCCTTGCATCGATGGCACGTGATTCTGGCGGTCCCGACTGTCACCGTAAGAGACCTGAACGTGTATGTGTATATGCTTGTCATACCGTTCTATATATTCGTTATAACTGTCTTAACTCGTTAACAAAATTTTTTAAAACTGTTTAAGCTTAGTATTAAATTATCCTAGTATCCTTAGTATTTAATTAAATATTGCTTTAGCAAAAAAAAAAAAAATAGAAAACGCTAGCCATAATTAATTGTAAATGTTTTTTTGTTAAAACTTTCTTGTAACATACTTACTAATATTAAAGTTCTTATATTAAAACAATAAGCACCAGTTTTTAGGGCATCGCCCGTTGCGTTCGTGTGTCGAGTCGCAGTCGTGTCGCAGCAAGACTTCATTGCATCGATTCTACTGCAGCAGTTATTAATCTAATCGGACTGCGATCGACCGCAAACCGCAATCGCGCTTTGTTCCGAACTACCGCCTAGATAGAATTATACGATCGTGTACACGGTTATTAGTATATTCGATGAAATTGGTGTAAATGTTCACTTGGGGTTGTCTGGCGATTGCTTGTTAATTACAATATGGCTGTACAGTCACATTGACATAATAGTCCGTGCATAATACACATTCAAGGTTGCAATAATTGGCGTAGAATTGAATTTGGTATGATTGTTCAAAAAATATTAAAAATTAAATTTGGAGTCCTTTTCGACCCCAAATTTGAATTTAAAAAGGCATGGTCAAAGTTTATAAGTGCTTTTGCATTTCAGATAAACGGCGTGTTTTTAAATATAAATGTAGTGTATAAGCCAGAAAAAAACTAGAGATTTATATACTTATACTTTGATTGACGTTTTAAAGTTAGTTAACGAATATATACGATTTGCCCTACCATTTTGTTCAACGCTTCACAATTTAAAATTCTTAAGTTCATAGCTGTGCCTGTGACTTCTTCCGCGTGGAATTTAACAAAAAGTGTTTTACTTTATTTTGTTTTAGTGGCCTGAGTTACAGCTTATTACATCAGATACCTGCTTATAAAAGTACCGTCAAAATAGGTTCAGCAATTTCAGAGATTAGCCGGAACAAACAGACAGACAGACAAAAATTGCAAAAAAATAATATTTAGTGTATGCACCGTATGTATAGTAAAAGCGGTTATTAAAATATTACAAACAGACACTCCAATATATTTATATGTATAGATAAAAAATAACAATCTCATTGAAATGCGATAATCAACCAAATTTTTCGTAGGACACGAACACGCGTCTTCATACATTAGTTATTCGAGCCACTACGATCACAATTATCTCCAACGCTGTTGCATTAGCGCGTTCACACGTTTCCATTACCGGGAGTGATCGAGGAATGGGTTACAGGTAAAATTAATACGAGTTACAAGTTCGTTTCAAACAGGAAATCTCATTTCAGAGTGACGCGAAAGGGAACGATCGGGGGAAAGGAATTTTGTTACAGTCATATATCCAATATACATCTCGCTTAATCTTTTCATTGAATGGAAAATATATTTATACAAAACTCAATTAATACGACAAAAATAATTATATATTGGTTAAAATGATTTAAAAACTACTCCGTATTTATATGCACAAAAATCTGGCATAAATATAATAAGTAACATAGGTTTTTTTATATGCTCAAATATATTGGGAATAAAACAATGTTTTAGAACTTAGTAATAAACAGAGCATTCATATTTTAATATTTAAAATATCTAAAGTACAAGCGATGTAATTTGTTATTAATTAATTACAAAAGTACCAGTTAACACCCGAATGCGATTAATTTCACAAAGCAACAGAAGAATTAAAATCTGTACTTAAAACACAATAATTCCACACGATGTATACATATTTACTCATTTTTCGCTTGAAATCAATCATGGAATATTATACATGTATCAGATGCAACGTTGTAGAGCAACGTCACTAACACCCATGACCCGAAAACAAATATTTATCTGTCACATAAATATCTGCCGGCCGGGAATCGAACCCAGGGCCCCCTCTTATTACCAACTAGGCTACGTGGTCGTCTGTTTGTAACGTAACTAAGTCAAATCTACTGGCTCACCTGTCCCTTTGTTAATAATTATCAAATCTTATACTGATAAAAATCAAAATAATCCAATGGAATAAACCAAATTAATTCTGTAAGTTATTACTCGTATTGCTTTTGCAGTGCCCGGCGTCGAACCGGATATGTACACGGATTATCGGTGGCAACGTCGGTTTGTGGCAGCCTTATCGGATCAGCCGATACACACGACAGAGATCGGACAAGGGAACTGTAAATATAATATATATTATAAGGACGAATATATAATATTGACTGAATATTTCTATTATTACTATTAAATAACACCAGGTAGATGTGGCCAACAGTTTATCTATTATATTTGCATGATGTGTGAAACAAAAGATGATATTTTTGGCAATTGAACGTTGTTCAAAAAGAAAAAAAACCATCAAAAAAAGCATCAAAAATTTTAACTTAGTTATTAGTTTGTCATATTTATCACATAACAGTTTTCATGATGTATCAAAGGTAAACAAAATCGAGCGTGTTCAAAGTTTATTCTTTTAAAGCTATTATAAAGTAACTGTGAATTTCAATTCTCAACAGAGCTGAGGTAGAAACGTGGGTGAGCACACAACAAAATAAGCATGAAACCGCATGAAAACAAAATCTAGTCTTTGCAAACAAAGAGCGCTTAGAAAGCAGTTGTGGTCAACGATGGAGCGCCTTGCCAATGTTCATTTAATATAGCGGAGCAGTGAAACAAGAGCATGCGAAGCGTACAAGCTTTCAACACATCTGTGTATCGACAAAAACTATAGATTTGCTTGAGGTTACGCTAGGATTAACTTTAGCTAATTGCTGACCTGAATCTCTATTACTTCTTCAACATTGCAACCGAAAAATATAAAATATTAATTAAAATCAAACGTAAATAACCTTTAAAAGATAATGGATGGATGGATGACTGTCTGGAATACCAGGACAGTCGTACTTTTAAGGATTTAATATCAGTCGCGTGTGGAAGCTGACATATACTTTACATACACAAAGAGGTTGTTAACATGGATCCAACCTGCTTATTTACACTGATATCATCGATAAATGCAAACAAATGGTTGAAATGAATGATTTTCCAATTTATGTTTACTTTTATCGAGCAAAATTTAAATTATGGAGGTATTACGTGTACGCAAGCAGCTTATATCGTTCTCAGAATTAGTCTGCGAGCTGCATCGAAAAAAAAAATAGCTTCGTTCGATGGTTCATTCGAAGCAGACTTGGCTGATTAATCGAAATCGAACGTTCTCCGGATGATCAGGGAAGTCTAATTGAAGAGTTATTATAAATTTTGGATTTGTTTATTATATCTTCCAGTTGTTTGCGGTTTTGCACTGTACAAGTGTTGTTACACTTATACAGTGTGTATTTTGAATTTGTTTTTATGTAGCGTAGCAGAAAAAGTGACTGATTTTTGTGCTTCTTTTAAGGACCTGGACAATTTCGTATCCCAGTAGTGATTCAAGTGTTCAGGAGTGAGACATTTTGAATCTCGATGGGATAAACATTTTTGTGACAGATAAACATTTGTTCCCGCGATTTGATGTTTATGATTACTCGTTTGTGTATGTCTAAACATCTTGAAACACAGGATATCCTATAGTGGATTCAAGAGTCTTTTTTTATTTATTGATTTATCTTTTCCATCAAAAATATAAAAAGAAAGGAATGACAATTATACGCAAAATGAAATTATGCGTAATAACATGTTCGCGATATTAACTTTAAAACGAAAATATGCTCATGAATAAACAAATTATAAAAGAGGGTCTTGACACAAGGATGGACCGACAACAAAATGATATAAGGGTACCGTTTTTTCCTTACAGAACCCTAAAAAGGAGTTTTTTTGTTGTTTCATACAAACAGAAAGTATATTTATCCCGTACATATAATTGGTGCATGGAACCGGGATCGATTTTAACCCGTTCGACGGTTCGTTCGAAAGAGAGCCGATTGATTAATTGAACGCTTGTCGACGCGAGGTAATTGAAAAGTCAATGAAGTGTCCTCGTTATGAATGTGTGTCGAACGACAAAGTTGGTTGTTTCATTTGCTTATTAAAAATACAAGTATCCACTTGAGACATTGAGAAGGTATTGACGCGTAGATGTATAGGTGCTGTGGTTGTTATTTATATATTTATTGATGGTAATGTAAAGAGTTTCCCGTAAAAGGTTTCGCGTGATGAACACATTAAGGCTTAAGTTGACATTAATTCTGACAGTAATGGCAAATTTAAAATGAAAAAAAAAACACTTAATCTTATGCATATATTTTTTTTCTACAGCCAGTCCTCGACTACGATTATAGGTCTTTGAAGTAAACATTCGTCAGACGAGCTAATGAATTAATGTAATTTGTTAAATGAATTCACCATTACTTTTTTCAGAAAAGATTTTTTTTTTTTAAATTGTACTATTTGTTCAGCTTTCCGTTTCAGATGGAGAATGATAGTTAGTAGCCAATATCTACAGATATTAATATATTTTGGCAAGTTTACCAAACTGTATTAATTCGTGTAAGGAAGTGGATGAAGCAGCCTAATTTGTTGCCTGGACCGTGGTGATTTTGGATACGAAATCCCAAGCACAAAGGATAAGCTGTTGCTCCAGCATTACTCATCAGATAATTGCCGTACACGCCAACTCCCATATCGGCCCATTGGACGTGAAAGGGGCCCGATTGATTAATCGAACAGTTGTCGGGAGATCGGCCCGACTTAATTAAAAAGTCAACTTCTCCCCGCCAGTCGT
>DWPA01001205.1:0-19569 GCA_018251375.1 Calpodes ethlius | reverse complement strand
TAGCAAAATAATTGCAATTGCTTAGACAACTCTGAATTTTTTAAAAGCAATGTATTAAGTAATTTATAATAGACAGCCTAATTGTGGCCATAACAGGCCTGTTTAATTTTTTGCGATATTCATTTGAAAATTACTTCTATCTTGTTATTGCTTATTAATTCGAACCTAGATATGGTTTATTGCAGTAAAACTCTTATATTTTATTAATATATATCTCATTATATATATCTTACCCAACACTGCTACGATGATCAAAAACAGGAACTGATACTGCGCCATTTCATCACAAGGCTTCTGAAAAGAAAATTTATGTCATCATTCATATTTATATACTAGCTTCTTCGATCCTTTAATTTGTTTTTAAAAATATTAATAAAATAAATGGCAGACAACAAAAACCTGGACTCAGTTCAACAACCAAAAATTACATCATATAAGCATTTTACAGCTTCTAAGAAACAAACATGTACAAATTTCTTGAGTCGCTATCATCTTCACAATTCGTAACTATCCCTCTATTTGATTCGAGTCTCCTTTTATAATATGAGGTTTGGCGACCTTTGCCAAATGCGGGTAGGCGGACTTCAAACACCTTTCAGAACATTATGGAGAACTCTCAGGAGTGCAAATTTCTTCACGATATTTTCCTTCAACGCATATAGTGATAAGCATATAACTTTTCGAAAATTAGAAACAATCAAACCGTTGGACTATCAGTCCTATAAATATTGTTTTTAAATAGAAACGTATAATTAAGTACGTCACCAATGTGATTGATCATTAAACCATTAGAAGAATGAGTATGAAAATAGAGCAACACCTTTACTTTATTAAAAAAACATATTTTATGTAAAAATCAAATAAACTAGCAGACTACATTAGTCCATATGATAAGCGACTCCTGGTTCTCTTGGAAACGAAACAGGGTTGATTCTAGAAGGAGAATGGTTTTGTCAGGATTAAATTGCTACAGAACTGGTATCCAACATGAGACTACGCCATATTCACGTGATATGTTCTGTTGATATTGTCGTTTATAATCCGACGAAATGCATCCCAGGGAAGGTCAAAGAGCTTATAATCACAGTAGAACAAACAGTACAGTCAAACTGAAGATTTCTTTCCAGATGATTATGTTTACATGTTTCGGTTTAATCTATTCACAGTATATAAGAAATGTAAATTAAAAATTCCAAATAATAGTGTGTAGTACATATTTACATGTGAAGTTATTGTGAACACAACGCTTATCACTGGACGGTCGTCAACAGCTTGAGTGTACTTTATACATATACTGGGTCATTTGTATAATTTGGCTTATCTCATTTGTGGCAAGTGTAACAAGACAACATTGGGTAATTTTTCATTCTATTTCAATAACAAGCAACTGTTTGCAGCTTCGTTTGCGAACAGTTGCAATATGCTGCAATTTCGTTATATAATAAGACAAAATTAAAAAAAACCGTCCTTTACACTTGTCTACTTTATAAAGGATATCTGTGTACAAAATTTCAGCTTTCTAACTCAAAGGGTTTGAATTGGGCGCTGGTATGTCAGCCAGGACAAAGAGTTTTTAAATTGGTACTTACTAGGATTTTGTTCTGTATTTTGAACTAAACAAAATATAAATCTACGATTTCGATGTGGTAAATATCTATGTACGTGTATGTTAGCAGATACTAATGTGTACGTTTCTAGAAGTTATTTTCGTACGGAGTTAAATGTTTCGGTGCTTATTACTTTAATTTGCATTGAAATCTTGTTCTCGTAGAATCGTTGATCGTTAATCAAACTAGAATTATAAATCCAGAACAGGGTTGCTAAATAAAGCATATGGTTATTTTTTATGTTTCTATTCGTATAAGCATTTTTCTATCTTGTTTCCAATATATCGAATTTGTAAAAGTTAATGGAACAAAAGCCGTAAATTTAAAACTCGTCATAATGATAAGCAAGTATTGTAAAATCAGAAGATTTTAAAATTTAAATAGTGAGAAAATACATGTCTCTTTAATTTATGAATTTAGCATATAGCACTAAATATAAATTTCCAATTAAATTTTAAACCTCGAATAAATGTACACACAAGTACACTTTCGCGGTGCAAAACCTGGAAACCAGTTTCCTGACTACCAAAGTATGCCTCTAAAAATACCTGGACTCGTTGGGATTCGATCCGAATGGACTCACGCCGAGTAACTTAATTAAATGTTCACTGCCTTTTATCACTTGTTTATTTTTACTCGTTAAAATGTTAACGTAAAGAGCACGGTGCGCGCGCGTGAGACGGCCGCTCGCGATACTCTGCGCCGGGCCTGCGCCTGCGCACCCGTGTGGCCGTGTCACCCGCTGCGGGAGCCAGTCCGCTGACCTCACTGATGCAGGAAGCCAACTCAAATCACTTTGGATGCGGTAGTTTCCACCTTCGTCACTTTTGACACGGATTTTTTTTTTTATTTGGTACTCGTTATAAATTTAGCAATAAATATATAATAATATAAATAAACGGAGTTTGCGTACTAAACTCTTGCGGGTGGTGTATCGACAAAGAGATCCATTATGGATTATAATGTATTATTGTCGTTCCTCCTATATTATTTCAACAAACTCATTCTATTGTCACTTTTACCATATTTCACCGTGTAGGCCAAATGCAGTACAGTAGTAGCAGACTTTACGCATCTTTGAAAACATTGTGGAGTATTCTATTTCTTACAGAGTTATCATTTAACGCAAATGATAATTACTAATACCAAC
Organism: Calpodes ethlius; assembly: GCA_018251375.1. Taxonomy (NCBI): domain Eukaryota; kingdom Metazoa; phylum Arthropoda; class Insecta; order Lepidoptera; family Hesperiidae; genus Calpodes; species Calpodes ethlius. The sequence goes on along the minus strand of DWPA01001205.1, from coordinate 16,812 downwards.
GTAACGTTTGGTACATTAAAGATGCGCACACCCGCAGCCACGACGTGCAGCATTGGGACTCAAATTAGTATTATAAATCAAAACAAATAGCCTACTATGTAACTGCCGACTTACATACTTACTAAGCCGTTAATTAGTTATTACTTTGTTGAACACTGGAAAGTGTGACGCATTTGAACTTCAAGATAATGCAACGTTCATTTAGGTGCTCGTAAATGACGTTCGTTCGTTCATTCTGTCTTAACTTAACATTAGAGAGCTTCAATGGTCGATGGACCTTGTATTTTACGACTAAATAGCGATTTCAGATCAATTGGTAAAATCGTTAAACTTGTTCAATTACCAAATTTTAATTATCTACGGTAGTTAGTACCTGATAAGTATAGTTCACGCGCTGGTGACTCATTGGTTCTCAATTAGAATTTTGAAATGTCTCGCTTTACTCGACATTTACCGAGGAAGGCCGCAATTCCTTATGGATGTTAGCTTATCTTTCTAAAACGCTGACTCGCTGTTGCATTTACGTGTTTTGTTTTGTCACGAATCGCTTTCTCACTCCGTGTGCTGACCTCTCTCAGGAGTTGAACTCCGCCCCCTGCGCCTGTGTAATTTTCTTCTCGAAAGGTATTAGTCAGGGTTTTGTGCTATTTTAGTTCTCAAATTCAAATACCTACATTAGTAATGTTCTGTTTTGCTATTTGGGGGTTAAATAATCTATTTGTCATTTTTGATCTGGTTATAACGAAGTTTACCGAAATTATCTAAAGAAAAAAGGCAAAATTTTACTAAATGATTGACAACACATAGTTTAAAACATAGCCAAATGTAGTAAAACAAAGAAAAATACTTTGTGAAAGTATTTAGATAATATTTGCGCTGACGAAGTTGTGAGAAGCAACTATTACTACTAACAAGAAAATATTATGCTCCTGATACTTTGTACTTATATAATTTAGAATTTAAAAGACTTCAGACTCTATTTCTGCGCTTTTAAGGACTATTTTATTACTTTTACACACCAAAACAGTCTTAGTTTTAATCGGATACTTTAAAATGCAAGCAAGGATTTTTACCATAGGCAATAATATACTTTTTAGATGATTTAAACTTAAAGAAAATAGAATAGATAATGGTTCATGGTAGAACGTGATCATGGCATGAAGAGGACAACTGACAATGTCACTCAGACATTGCACCACCGTTAGCACAAACTGATATTAATTTAATATAAAAAACAATTTAAAAATGAAAACATAACGAATGAAAATAATAAATGAAAAACAAAAAACCTATAATGATTTGAAATAATAACATGCTAGGATTCTTGCCATTATCATATACTTATTATAAGTAAGTATAAAGTACAATCAAAATATTTATAGAAATGAAATGGAACCTGGTAATTTCAAAAGCAACAAACAAAGAGATAAGAATCGGAAAGAAATTAATAAGAGAGAAAAGGCATTATATAAAAGAGAGAAGAAGCTATTAAAAAAGGAGAAGAAACTGAAACGAAAGATAAAAGAATACGAGAGGCGTTGTAATTGTCGAGCGAAAACAGATTTGAGGGCAGCGGCGAAGCTGCGCCAGGCGCGGAAGAAACTGTTAGTCGCCCTCGACTCGCGGGACACACTCCAGGAATGTGATCCACGCAACTGTAATGCTAACAATTTCAAAAAGAAAGTAAAACCGGCGCGCTTTATAGGCAAAGGAAAACGAAAAAAAGAAAATAATTTTACCGATGTCGTTTCCGATTTTTGTGATAAGCTCTTGTCAGGTCCGTGTAAACAGAATAATTTATTAAAATCAGTGCTAGATTTTAAACGATGCAGACCTTACTCCAGGTGCTTACAGCACGAGTTACGTCTTGGCCGTAATGTTTCCACAAGACGAGGACCTCGTGAGGTAAATATCTGGAACTTGGCTGCGGGAGATTGTTACTTAAAATCCCTACCTAGAACACCACAACTTTGGATTCAAAGACGGTGGCCAAAATTTTACCCGCATTATATGGACGTTCGAAAAGAGTGGAAAAATACGGGATGCTTGATGTTGTTTATAGCTGGTTTTTTGTTATGGTTACCGATGTTTATCTGCTTGGAACTATGCAAATGTTTCTTTTGTGCCTGCTGTTGTGATTTTCAATAAATTTATATAATCTAAACCATATCTGATAACTTTTATTATTGGACAGTAATGGTCATAATTTTTGTTAAAATGTAGTAGGTTACATGGCACTTATTTCATAATTTGTGAATGGTAATGTGGTGACTGACATTGTGTAAAAGTACATTATAGTTAGGTAGAAGTTTTGTTTATAATTATATTTTTAAATGTATTCTTTCTCGTAACTTACCGCTATTTTCCAGTTTCCGCTATTCGCCTGAGGCTGTATTCGGTAGATCTGTTGTTTGTACACAAATATAATTATGGATATACTTAACTACATAACGTTTGTACAAAAAAGTTGTGGAGTTTACAATCTAGAGGTTTTATATCATATCACATGATATACTTTATAGATACTGTAAATCTATGAATATGACTGTTTATTTAAATGAAATCTAATTTTTATATTGCACGCTTCTGATCAGACTGACGATGAAATTTGAAGTGTGAAATGATAAGTATGTAAATTTTCTGTAATTATCTTATCCAATTTACGGTGTACGATTACAAAAAAATATTCTTTATCGTTATTATATAAGCTTATGTTATGAAGTCGTATCGTTATCGTTGCGTCGTAATACGACATAGCATGGTAACATTAGTGAAAATAATTACGCTAAGAGATGGCAGATTTAAATTAGCAAGCAGGCAGATTTAAATTTTTGGAATGAAGTTTTTTGGCGGATTGCTGCAGGAGTCAAATGGAAGAAATTACCTACTTATCGTCTATGCCGGAAATGTGAACTAACGGAAAACAATATATTACATTATTATTACATTATATTACACAGATTGTTTTGGTACATTTTTTCATAGGTTAGTTGCAGTGCAGTATAAATATTGCATTTTACTCAAAAATATATATAGAAATTGGGGATTCAGTATAAATGTAAGGAACTACGTTGCAGTCGTGCATTGAAATTGATATATAATTTATTATGTTAGTCAAAAATTTCCAATATGGCTTTACAAATAATCCTATTTTAAGGGATGTTACAATAATTAAGTAAATATTTTCGCGGAATATACTGGGAAGTGCTTATCGTTGCCTATATGTGTCGCTGACGTGTTGCTGATTAAGAAAGAAAGTAAAAACTGCTTCTCAAGCCTCCGGCTCACTCCAGCCACGCAGGCTTTACTGAAAGGCAATAAATTAATCAGTAAGTAATAATAGTAACATTATTTTAGTCTACGTGAAACCCTACCAACCAACAGGGCCAGTTTCAGTCGCCTTTGACTACACCCTAGTCTACCGGGTCACGAACACATGTTACAATGTCATAATTTTCTCACAGACATGGTTGTTTAATTATTTAATGTTTAAGTATGATGTAGTTTCTTAGTGGTCTTATTAAAAAAAATACTTCAAGAAAATATTGTCGCTCCGTCGGAAAGACATCCCGCTTCTCAATTTTATATTAATCTTTAAGTATCAATATTCACCTATATAGTATCTCGAGCACGGCTACACGCACGATTAATATTTTAAAAAAAACCTGCTCTCACTTCTCTTCAGAAAATCTAAGTAAACGCAGCTAAAACATTGCTACGTACCACTACACAGCTACTTAAGGCATTATATAAATCTAATCTATGTACTTTTGTAAATTAGAAATATTTCCATGTATTGCAATAATTGCATAAATGGTGTTGAGGTATCAATACTAAACTTTTCTCAAAACTTTAATATTATTTTCTTTATGTTGTACCGCGGAAATTATTTAAAAAAAATATCTAATGTACAATTTGACCTCGTTATAGTATTAGATATTAGTATTCACTGACATCTGCGTACTATTGCTAGAGAGGTCAGTGTTATTATTGCAGTAAGTTAAATTATTATATTTACTCTGTGGTACCAATGATGAGTGTTGATTTTGTCATTTTCATAGGACAGATCGTATGAAATTGTTCTTTCTTAGATTTCTTTGAATGCAAAATAGTAATGGAGATGTTTGTAATATTTTAAATTTAACTTTGAGACTTAACTAAATATCAAACAGTTGTGTTTGTGTTAAACACTGGCGATCGTATCGGTTATTTGTTAATTATTTTACAATGTTTCGTATTATTTTTGAACAAATTTATTGACGTTGAAGTGATATAATTTCAACCATTATCACATTGAAACTTTAAAACTCATCTACCTTATATAATTTAGTAAATACAACTTGATTAAATGGACCGCAGCAGACAAAGTTTACATGGATTACCAATTTTAAATTATGACGTTGTTAACGAAAATACTAAACGGAAGGATATTAAAAGCATCTCTGGAAATAATATTTATACTGACATCGTTAAAAATATAAAGAAAAAGGAAGCTCAAAAAGAAAAAGCTGATGGTATTCATATAAAATTATTAACTAAAAAGTAAAAAATATACTGAAATGTATGATATATTGTTTTTTATTAACCCACTGACGAAGATCTGTGTTTTACAGCTAACAAATCAAAAACGAAGCGGCGACGAAAATCAACAAGTCAAAATAATCTCAAAAAAACCTTTTCTGTTTACAATAGCTACATAAAACGTCTCATTCAGCCCAGAAGTATAACTAACAGTAGCAGAAATAAAAATAATAAAAAATCACCTAATCGCCAGAGTAACCAAATTGAAGTTCTATTTTCATCTGAATCACGGAAGTTAAAAAATAAACGTAGCCGTATAAATCAAGATCTAATAAACGATATATACCATTCAAATGCAATTAATTATGATACAGTACAAGATGTGTATACGTCGAAAGTTGATTTAAAAAATGGACAAAACCTCCCTTCTTGTGTTGTGCCAAGGCAAGAAAGAAAACAATTTCAAAGACAAAACGCTATAAATACAGCTAATTGTAGTAACACGTGTAAAGCAAATCCTACAACTCATAGTTGTGACATATCAACACAATTTAAAGTTATACAATTTCCTGACTATGATCAAACGGATACTGAATTAGAAGCTATTAATATGGAAAGAAACGACGAGTTAAACAATTTTCAATGCCATTGTTATAATATGTATGATTCACACAAAGTAAACCAAGCAGATCCATCTATGCCCTGTGTTCCAAGTGCTCAGAGAGGCGGAGGGGACGCTTGTACGGTTAGTGTTCAGTGCTTGGATGCAAAAAAAAATCATATAAAACATGAGAAATCAAATAACGATGGCTTTGAATGTTTCTTAGACCCATTTATTATACACGAAAATGCTCTGCATTTAGCAAAAAATACGCTTAAATATCTAATATTTGGATTGGCATTGATAGTTTGGTCTCCGTGTATTATTACCTTATATTTTTGCTGGCTTGTTACGTATCCTTTACGACCTAGTTATACAATGACTAATGTACCTCGTAATTCAAAATGCAAAAGAAAATCACAAATCGAAGTATATCGGCGTAATAGTAAATATGTGACAGATAATACAGTGCAAACTTGCAGAGATAATACTTGGTCAATTCTTTTAAGGGGTATCTCTTGGGCATATCAACCGCTTGCGGTTTCATTTGGAGCCTTCAGGTCGCTTCTTAATCCAAACCCAAATGATTTTCGTTGTCATCCGTCCTTAAATGACGAGGGGTGTAGTAAAAAAGACAAAATTATGACGTCAGATCCTGGGAAAAAATATATGTTATATTACAGTAGAAGTAAAGGGTGGGTAATGAAAACTTCGAAACGGCACTCTAAAAAAAATAAAAATAATAAATGTTATTTAAACGAAGTTTCAAAAGTAACGTACGGACCACATTGTGATAAGCAGTTTGATAACAGAAATAATATCGAAAGTAGGTCTCGGTACCCTCAGGTACCTATGGGGAAAAAAACGATTGAAAAGTATAATAAAAAGTGTTTGCAAAAAAGTCGTAGTAGACACAAACATTTATGTACTGACACCTCTGGTTTACCAGTTCATGTAAAATTATTAAATCCAATGTTTAATAATAATTTGTCCTCTAAGCATCGCAATGTTAGGCCCATTGATAAAAAACCTAAGTCGATTATTCGCAAGCGTAAAAGAGAGTGTGTATCAGAGGAGGAAATGTATCTAAAACGAAATAATAAAAAATGCTCGCAGCACAAACCAAAATGTTTAAACCCAAAGAAAAGACTCAAACTAAAAACTAAAGTATGGCGATATTGTAAGGAACTGAAGAATAATATTATATCCATAGTAGACGAGGTCGAAACAGAAGTGTTTGGAGACAATAGCTTTTGTAATGGAATTTACATTCACACGTTAAGGAGGACTCCCTGGTACTTCGTTTATAAGAATTGTCCAAGTTTTTATCCTGTATTTCTAGGGATCTACAAGTTTTATGAAAATACGTGTCATTTTTTTCTGTTATTTATTTCTGCCTGTATTTGGTGTCCACTCTTAGCATTTTTCTATTTGTGCTATACAATTTTTTGTAGATCCATTTAAGTAAAATAAATATTTTAACAAGTAAATCATTTTTTATGCTAAATGCGCAGACAAGTCTTTTGATGGTAGGTAAAAAAATGATATGTATCCTAATTGAATGTAGACTAAGCATTCTAATTCGACGGCTTACGTGGATGGGAAGTTATTTAAGCTTAGAATGATGTGGTTGAGCTAATGTGGATGTGGATGTGGATGAAGGATTTAGTTGAGCTAAGATATCATAGTCGATGTTCGGAAAGTGAAGCGCTTGAATCAAGTAGGACTTTATATCGGTTGGAAGAAAGAACCTTAGTCGATTTAAAAGTATGCTAAGGCATTAACAGTACAATAGACATGATCAATTTGTGTGTGTCAACTTAATTTTGTTTAAGTTTGATATTAGTCAAATTTTGACAGTTAGAATGTTACTAATCTAAGCTTATTTGTCGTTAAAATATTTTTATTGCTAACGATGCGATAGCCTGTTTATCAAGTCTGCGTTAGACTATTTGTTAACTTTGTACCAACAAAACTACGTACGGCGATAAAAGATATCGAGCAGACTCATTACATAACCGACAACTTTTATTCGTCTCTAAAATGCTTTTTGTAAGAATAATACAACTTTCGCCGTATAGATTTTAGTTAGATATACATTATTTAGGAGAAAATCTTGTGAAGATAAAAATGTATCAAAAACGGGATAGATGAGCTAAAAACTGGCATATTATTTCACGTTCACATTATTTTAATGTTTTTTTTTATTGTAATATATCTCGTCTAGATACATACGTAAGTAATGCTCATAATGTCAGAATGAAATTGCTGTGATATCCTGCATATTACCATTAATAAACATGAATATGAGCGTTTATAGTAAAACATCCCGTTTTTATAATAATAAAAGGACTTCAGTCAAGAATTATTTTAGTTTCGGCTCTACCATAAAATATTATCTGTCAAAAATTGGCTCTGACAACGTCAATTCAATTGTCAACAAAGTTACACTGAAAAGGTTGGCAACTTGGTAAGTCTTGTTTTTGTTAGTAGTCAAATATGACAGTTATGACACATGACTGATTCATCTATCCATCAATCAATTTGATTTCGTGATGTTTTATCCAATCCATCGATTTGTATTTTGTTTAGTTTGGATTTTGTGATAATGAATGTAAATAGTTGAACATTTTGATAATAAAACATAAGTATTGCATTCATAAGTTACTATTTTGCAATCGGTGTCAATTACCTAACAGGATTATTTTTGTGAAAAACTATAAAGAAATAAATTTATAAATCATGCAGTCTAGTGAAAAACGTACAAAAACTGTAGATCTAGCTTCCTTAGAACCAGCTGTACGAGTCAAACAATTGGCTAACTATGGGACTATGGTGGAGGTTGATCCGAACGTCCCACCTCGAAGGTAATATTTAATTTAGATGACATTTAATGCCTCAACTTTTTTTGGATACTTATAAAGTAGAACTTCTAAGTGCATATTTATTTAAGATGTGTGTTATATCTAAATTATATTCTGTATTCACTTTGGTGTGCTTGTACAATTGTATATTACTGTTGTAATTAGAATTTTAATGTAACACTACATACTTGCATAAAATTACTGTTATACTAAAGATTACTTTGATCTACAGGTACTACCGATCTGGTCTGGAAATGGTCAGAATGGCTAATGTGTACTTAGCAGAAGGGAGCTTGGAAAATGCTTATATATTATATATGAAATTCATGACATTGTTCCTTGAGAAGATTCGAAAACACCCTGAATACACATCGGTGCCAGCTGATGTGAAAAATGTGAATCAAACTAAGCTTAAAGAAGTCATGCCTAAAGCTGAGAAGTTAAAGCAGAAACTATTGGACCAATATGCCAAAGAACATTTACAATATAAGGAGAATGAGGTTAGTTGAATTATACTTAAATATTGCAATATCATTCTGTGATGCTATTTAATACATGCTAAGAATAATGCATATTTCTTTATTTTTGTTATAGATTTTTACTTTTCGATTGATAAATACATAATCAAATTTGTGAATAACTGTACTAATAATTATTAAAATACTAAAATGGGGATTAAAATGAGCAATTATCCAGAGTATAATTTTAAAAAGTATATGTATATCCTAGTGGCTAAATTCACTTTGTACTTATGATATTTTTATAATTATGTTACTATTAGATTGTTGAATGTGTTAAAATAAATGCACATTTTGTTTTGTCCATTATCAAATTTTTTTTACAAGCCTTTTTTCCCCACTACTAGTTGGGGATCTAAAAAACTACTAATATTAAAAAATTATAATATAAAGGTTTCATTTATAATGTAGATAAATATTTAAGGATGGATTATTCACAATTCCTGCTGACTAGTAAGTTTTTTGTTTTTAATTTCCTCTATTGCCATAATTTTCATTGTTAAACATTTCATATATACTAACTAATAATCTATTGCAATTCCTGTGAGATTATAGAAGGTTTATGTTTTCGATTTAAATGGGTGGCATTTTGTACATAATAGCTTGCAGTACAAAAAATTCTTAATATGTTTTAAATACCACTAGAATATAAAATAAAGCATATTTTTACTTTTTCAAGTAGTAATATCACTATCACTATCACTATCAATAGTCATAGTGAATCTTCTGTTTTGGATATTTTTTTATTCTTAAAATAAGATTAATAATAAAATCTATATTGATTTAAAATCAGTTGCAATTGTTAAAATGTTTTTAAAGTTGACAAACATGTTACAATCATAGGAATACACCATAGAAATGTCCAAAATGTACATATCCAAATCAAATGAATAATATTTCAGGAGAAGCGAAAAATTGCAGAAGAAGCAAGGAAAAAGCAAGAGCAGGAAGATGCTAAACTGGCAGAGAGGCTGCAAGCTGATGAAGACCGAAGGGACACTCATCCAACACCTCATTTACTACATGCGGTAAAAAGCTTAAGATTTAACTTAACTTGTTTGCAAATTTTCATTACCACTAAAAGTTTACTTTGAGGTTTTGATATTAATACTAGTATCTTTATCCTATTTGATATTTCTTGTATGTTTTGTATCTGACATGTATATATATATATATATATACTAATCAGTAGAAACTTATAGCTATATTCAATAAATATTTAAATGTAATTCATTGAATAAACATATTATCATGTTTATTTGTGAACTAGTAAAAAACCTCACACAAATTTGTTAAGCCTTTTCTGAGATTAGACAGGACAAACATCGGTAAATTTTATTATATGTATATGATATGATATGACGCTATAATAAAGATATGGCGATATCACATGAATGACTTACTTAATTTACTTATTGAACTCTAGTCTAGTATCAGTTTCAGTAAAGTTAGTAGGCAATCAAATAAAGATATTTTATTTTTCTTTTACATTCAAATGGTTATCAACGTGGTGTGATAAGGAGTGGTTGTTGGAATTCAATCCTTCCTACTTTATTTTACTTTTTCACTATTTAGTTGCGGTTAAAGACCTTAAATAATTACCTCATATACACTGAATATCTCTCTTTATGTTTGTATATTTTAAATAAAATAAGTAATGTCACTACCATATTTGCATCCTAACGCTTTAACAATAACACAACACAGATGTAGCTGACAGCTTAGGGCTCATTGCCACTCTAATTACTCTGAAATAAAATTTTGTACACAACCTTATTAAAATGGCCAAAATGGTTAATTAAGGCGCATTTCGTCCTATAACAGAGACATGGCATTAACATGACTGTATGTAACAGGAGGAGTGGGCGGTGTCTCCGTCGGCGCCTCCGGTGGACGGCGTGCTGTACCCTGACGATTTCGCCGCGACTCCCCCCCGCGCGCCCCCGCATCACTACCAGCCCGCACCGCCGCTTATACCGCCCTCTACACACCATCAGTAAGTACTATTTTTTAATACATGCCTGTAATCATTTTCCGTGTGTGACGGTTGTGATCATACACAGTAAACTTATACATTGTAAACAACTGAGACTCGATAAAAAAATATTTACCTGTCAAAATGGGCGTACCGGGACGTGGGGCAACTGCTTCCTCCGCCCTTCCCTGGGTATTGTATGCCTCCCAGTACGCACCTGTCTTTTTCTTAAAAGTTCGTATTTACTATGTCTATATCAGAGGCGTCTCTGGGTGAAAATACAATTTGTCACTATTCGGCCCAGAAAAATGTGATTTAGGTCAAAGAATCTGGGACTCTTGGACCAGAAGTTGGGTACAAATATGAGATACTTAATAAATACGTATATTAGCTCTGACCGATAATTGATCAAGATACCATTTGCTTCACAGTGTAGAGCACGGTCTAATGAGCTCTAAGGTCGTTAATTACATAGTTTAACTTCATATTGGTACATATCACAAGGATGTAGTTTCAGTAAACGCTAGTTTAGATACTGCGCAGTTGTTCTCTCGCAACTGGGGACAAGGTTGAATGGGTGTATTCATTTCATATATATAGTGCAGTATCGACCGCAGACATAGCCTTCGCGGCTACCTGTTCTTTCTGTTAGAATGATAGATACATGATATACTAGATGTAACCCGTGGCTTGACCCGCGTGTGAAAAAAGAACATCAATAAAATGGTTGTCGATTCCTTTCTATCCTTGGTTGCTAGGCAACGCTTTGTTGTTAAACATTTTCTTTAATTTGGTGTAAATACACATCTTATTGGGTCTTCCTAAATAAATTAGATGTTTTTACGCGCTAAAAAGTAGCCTATTGTACTACTCTTCATCCTCCCAATTATCACACCAAAAATCATACCGTAAGGATGCTTCGTTGCGCCGTGAAAGAAGGACAAAATAACAAACACACTTTCAAATTTATAATATTAGTATGGGTATAAGTGAACAAAATGTGTTTGCAGTTAGCAACATTAACTATTTGTAATAGAAACCAATAAAAAAAAATATTTTGTAGGACACAAAGTACGTGCGCTTGCGCAGCCTTTATTTAATATGGGAAATATAATACCATCTGCTATGATCTACTTTAATTTAAATGTCATTTATTGTTTTCAAAATGTGTTAGTACTGAAAACGGATTCGGTGCTGATTCAAAACTATTAGAATTCCTGACGAAGGAAAATTTATTACTTTAATTTATGTATACAAGAGGCGGCTAAATAACTGGGCAAAGTAAATGAAAATTACATGCAAACATGTGAAGTGAATAATAAGTATTTATAATACGATTAATTACATGTTTACTTGTTACAGAGATAGCGGCGTGGGCGAAGCCCTACCGCCGTTATCAGCAGGGCGGAGGCTGAGAGTAGTGCGAGCGCCCTCGGCCCTTCTGCCACGGTTCCTCGCTCTGGCAGCCCCCAACACGGCGAAGAATATCGAGCTGTGTGGCATCCTTGCAGGGATACTGGCGAGTATCTTCTTTGTCTTCTAAATTATCCGTATCTCTTACTATCATTCATATACAAATTCAAATGTTTCATGTAGCTATTAATCTATCCACTTATGAACGCCTCTACCAGCTTACTTACTACTCGAAAGTTCCGTACCTGTGTTTATTGGTATGAATGTTCTGTAAATTCTAATTCAAATTCAAATGTATTTATTTCATGTAGGTGTGAAACAATACTTTTATGTACTTCAAATTGTTTATATTAAAGAGAAGAAGAAACGGCGCAAGAAACTTCTCAGCACATTTTGAATGCGAAACCTACACTAATTATAATTTTTTTTTTTGTTACCTTGTTCTGAGGTTTATTTTCAAGCGTCCGTGTCATTAATATATCTCTCCACATAATAATATACTCCCTCCTTTCTTCTTTTCCCTTATGTATATTTGAAGTAGCTGGTTACAGCCGAGTCGAATGTATTATCTATGTTGTATAGGAACGTGACCAGCTGAAGATAACGCACGTGATAGTTCCCAAGCAGAGCGGCACGGCGGACTCGTGCAGCACCAACAACGAGGAGGAGATATTCCACTACCAGGACCAGCACAATCTCATCACACTCGGATGGATCCATGTGAGTACTCCCATTATACGTCAGTGTCTTGGCATAGTGAGGCTAACCGTTAACAACAAATAGTTTTATTTGTGCAATTTTTATATTAAAACCTATTGAGATTTATAGAGCCCAACCATCTCTAACGAGAGGTACCTGCGTCATGGCCATAGTGGTCCTTGAACTCAAGATGGAGCACTGTCAAATAATTACACGCATTTTAACCAATTATATTTTATTTTATATGTTAATGAAGAAACAAATCACATTGAGTCTATCTTGTTGTTGTTAGTTAGCCACTGTCAATTATTACTGTTTGTAAACAATATGGAATAAAATTGAGCTACTGTTAAATGAACCATATTTTATGTAACTGGAATAATACAAGAATACTGAACTAATTGAATTACCTTTATACCACTACCTTGTCTGCGTCTAACGCGTTAATTAGCGCGCTAACAAACTATGTAAATATGGTCGGTAGTCTAACGCGTTAAACAATGCACAATTTATCGCGTTTTTTTATATAGAACTCCATTAAAGTTATAAGAGGACAGCCTTAAACACTAACGTTAACGCAGATTTGGAAGGAGCATTTGATTATGTGTTTAAAATTAATCAATATTTGAATGGTGTACGTAACCTGTTGCAGACACATCCGACGCAGACGGCGTTCCTGTCCTCCGTGGACCTGCACACGCAGTGCTCCTACCAGCTGATGATGCCCGAAGCCATTGCCATCGTGTGCGCGCCCAAATATAACGAGTGAGTTGTGTTCAGTATGTACGTACGTATGTGCACGTGTGTGTGTGCATTCATGCGTGCGGGTATGCATGTGTGTGTATGCAGACATGTGTACGCGTGTGTGTGTAAGCATGCGTGTTTGTTGTTTATGTGTAACACAATCAGGCGTATTTAAAAAAACAACTTATTTTATACATACCTGAATATTTACTATATTACCATATATTTGCTCAGTAATTAGTTGGAAACGAAGCTCTTCACTGATTTTTTTGGGTTTGAATATTAATAGTTTAAAAATCGTATATTTCTATGTTATTGTTAAAAAATTAAATTTACCTGTTGAATGTTTATTTTCAGAACAGGATATTTCGCTCTGACGCCCGACTACGGTATGCAGTACATCGCGAATTGTCGACAAAGCGGCTTCCATCCACATCCCAACGACCCACCGCTGTTCTATGTACGTTTTTTAAAATATACAAAAGTTAGGGATTTATTTTAATTGATTTTTACAAACTTTTTTCGTTAACTGGCCATCGCTTCGGCGAGATTAAAGTTAAAGTTATAATATAGGCTGACACTCCACCAGATGTAATGCGAGGATCTGACGCGATGCGTTTCTTACTTTCGGTGCACCTTGCTATCTCGCCCATGTCTAAGGAATTTCAGCCTTAAAAGCATAAAAATATCAACAAGGAATTATGAAACTACTTTCTGTTCACTTGCTCATCTTTCATCACTAATGAAAACAAATATAAAAAATAACGATAAATACAACATTATAAATTTAGAACAATTATTTTCATTTAAATTAAGGTAAATAGTTTCTGAATGTTTAAATATTTTAAATGATATACAATATTGTTTGATACCGTATTTACATTAAGATTTACTTAAATTCTTTAAGATTTATTGTTTGGTTTTACGTGCCAAAATCTCAAGGACATATTTCAAATTTTTCAGACGGCGACACACGTTCGACTGGATGATTCAGCTCCGGTGGAGATGGTGGACCTCAGGAGATGAACACAGCTTCCGAATAGTAATGTATCATCCAAAGCTTCTAATTGCATTTACTATCTAGATATAATGTGCCGAATAAATATGCAGCTTCAGGTAGCGATGGACAATATAGGTTTATTTAACGGCATGATGTGAAAATTGCACAATTATTTTTAGTTAACGAGCTACGAGTTAATGTTGATTAAGAATCTTATGTATGTTTCATTAGAAATACATTTTTGCTATTATTTTAAACAATAATAAAATCTAGGATCAAATCGATCAAGTTCAAACTGGGAAGGTATGGTCGTCAGGTCCTTTTGGTCCTAACATGGATACTCTTGAAGACATCACATGTTTTCATAAAATCCACAGCACGATGTCTAAAAGCATTTATTGTTCCAATTGTGTGGACCTACTCTAGTTGGGAGCTTCACAGATAGATGTTTAAACGAAATTATTATTAACACTATTTCTACTTCATTAACAGTCAGTTGTATATTGAAATAAACTTCATCATAAAATAACTAATAAGTCAATAAAGATAATAGTAACAATAAAAAAAATTACATTGAAATATCGTCTAAAGTTGTTCTATGCACCGATTGAATGAAGCATACGGATTTAAAAATAATGATAATATTTAAATATTGTTTCTGTAACTGGCTATTAGTGTATTAACCTGTGGATACCTACAAAAAGGTTGTAATTTAGTTAACCTGTGGATACCTACAAAAAGGATGTAAGTGAGTTAATCTGTGGATACCTTCAACAAGGTTGTAAGTGTATTAATCTGTGGATACCTTCAACAGTTTTGTAATATGTATTTATGGTATAAGTCGGTGTTACACATTTCAGTAGCTGAATGTGTTAAGGAACACTGAGATTATAACTCATGGTTAAATCAGTATTTTCGGGTACATGTCATTTTATGATGTGTATTAATTTTTGGATTATATCTTGTAAGTTCTAAATATATGTGTTTTTGCAATTCTATTCGTTGTGTTGATAATTGTTTAGTAATCGAAATTCAAAGCTTATAAATTCTATCTCTGTTTTTTCGCTATTGGCAAACTTTTGTTTAAATTTGTCGAATGAAAATTATAATTAAATAGTTGCCATTACTAAAAAAAATATTAAGTATATTATATAATGTTATAGATTAAAAAAAAACTTATTTGTTGTGTTTAATTTTTGTCATATGATTTAATTATTTTTTTGTTGAACAATAGTCATAAATATTAATATAGTCTTGGAAGCTTGTACAGTGCATTGGCTGGCTCCGATTATAGATAAGTTTGACTAAAAACTGCAGTATTTTTACTATCAACTTTTAACTTATGTTATTTTAACGCTCGAATAGTGTAAGCCTGCGATTAGTTGAAATTATCTAAAATCGGAGTATCCTTGTGACTGAATGCATGATATATTCATATTGTTATATAACTACTTGGATAATAGTTATCTTATGATATTGTCAGTAGTATTGGTGTATACAAGACATCGTGTCTTATAATGACTTAAGCGCATAATATTTATATATTTATACGTGTGATATGAGGCGTAGCCCGAAGACTGAAGCTTAAATTTAGAACTAGCACTAGCAGAGGCCTTTGATATCTATAGTATTTATACACTAAGGCACTGGTAGCCATAAGTCACGTATATAAATTATTGATCAATTAAAAGTTATTTTAGTTGTTTCATTTCATCTCTGTGCCATCTCAAATTCTCTTCATTGAGAATATCAGTACGTTAATATGCTTTAAAAATGATGTCAGTGAAAAATATCGGAATAAAGTTCACGGACTATTAATACGATAGTCAACCAGTGTATTTATAATATAGAGATCAGTGGCAAAGTTTTTTTATTTCGTTCAAGTATATTATTTTAATATTGTGATAATGTATTGGACGCGGTATCTATTTATGTGGTTGGAATCCGATTGTTTAAATTAGGATCGTAGGGACAGTGGACGTTATGAGTTTCGTAGAACTAGGACAAAAGTTTTTAGTTCTGATGACATAGTATGCGAAAGATAAATTTGTGAATTTACTTGGATTTAACAAACACTTCTGAAATTAGTGCCGAACGATAGAGATGTGATTTGAAAAGAAATTTCAGCGTCCTTTATTGACGTAGGTAATATTGAAAACGTCAATAGCCAAGAGTACATCTGAATCGATAATATCAAACACCGCAACATACAATTTTTGCGTAATATTATTTAAATTAAAAATAATTAAACCATATTGGTATCATTGATACATTTGCGCGTTATTTTTTCGTAAAGTATCTTTATTCTGGAGGTACGGAAACAGCGAACTCCTCCCTAAATTTACAGATAATAAATCCATAATATATTGAATGCTAATTACATTGTTTTATTTGATCAGTTTTATGATATTAATATTTATTACCCCTCACTCTGTGTGAGGAGACCCGTGCCCAGCAGTGGGACAGTTATGGGTTGT
>DWPA01001204.1:0-19570 GCA_018251375.1 Calpodes ethlius | reverse complement strand
TGCTACCAGTCTATTATTAGTGTCGTTTTCTCTACAAACATAGAATAATGCGAAGGATAAAATTTTTAGAAAGATTTCCATCTTGTTACGTCAAAGAAGTATAACTTCTTACGTGTGTAAATAAGTACACAAACACTTTTTTATCGTTGAAATGTTAAAATTATGTTGGACATTCAAACGATACGTTTTGCTGTTATTTTCCCATATAAAGGACGTAAGTATACCAAAATTGGTAAGCAATCTGTGTAGTATTACGTCTGTAGAGCTCGCAGAACAAAACACGTGATATACAATGATGTATTGTACGAAATTTAATAGTATTTTCATAAATACACACATTTTATTAAATTTTTAATTGGTTTAATGTTTATTCGACCGTACACTTCATTCTTCAAATATGCAAAGCTATTGTAAGCACAGAATAAAAATACTTACCGCTTTACTAATAAACATGTCACAAAGTAATGTTATACCGAGCTTAAAGTTCTATGTTTGTTTTAACATCTGTTATTTGAATGAAAATAATAAAAACCGTAACATTTTTATTACCAACGTGGCTGGAATTATAATCTCATGTTAAATTTAAGTTCCCGTTGAAACTTTTCATATTTTCAGTTTTTTGTAGTAAAATCTTATGAATTTGTAGAACAATAATGAAACTTTGATTTTACATCAACAAATTCACGCGTTAATTAGTGTGTTAATACTGACAATCTATATAGGTCGATAATTTTAATAATCCTACTATAATATACTTTTGCAACGAAATTCAAAATGCTATTACAATTGGAGCATTTAGTTGAATTGGGCCTTTCTTTATGTCCACGATATGTAGAGTTATCTCATAACTGCAATTTGTAGTAACAGGTTACTTCTATAACATTAAGTAGAAAGATTTTCAAATGTGTTTAGAAATCCACCAGGACATATTTCATCACTCATAGTCATAAGTCATAATGCAACTAAATTAAAAACGTACTTTTTCATTACGCTTGAACATTACTATAGTATTAGAACACGACGAACTTTATTAACTTTTGTGGAAAGGTAATAACCTTAAATAAATAAGGTATCTGTACCAAATGCACTTAAACAAATAATACTTATTATATTGCAATATATGAAATTATGTCAGTACCGGTTACTCATCCAACTACAGATCGTGTGCATTGTTGCTAACTATAAATATATATCATATATATATCACAGCTTGCGTCGATCCTAAGTGATCGAGGGTTTCTTTCTTTAGTGTTTGTTTAACATAGACTGTTAAGAATTTCAATACTGAAGTTGCATTTTGTTTGAATGGAAGTTCTGATCGATAAAAATACAAAAATCTTGAATACTCATTGCAGAAGTTAATAATCATATCGATGCTGGAAAATGTAAACGCTGTAACTCTTGAGTTCTTATTTACAGGGTTGTAACAGGATTTATATTTTCTAGCGTCAATTGGTATTTATTACCGTCGCGACATGGGTGGTGGCGCCACTAGCGGCTGGTGGGCAGGCGAACCGAGTGCGGGCTCGTCCTCAGAGCGCTGGCGGGAGGCGGGGGCGCGCACCGACCGGCGGCGCACGGGAGCGGCCGTGCTGGGCCGCCGCGATTCCGGCGCCGGCGTCGCGCTGCCGCCACCCTTTAACTGCCGCCGGGGCAGCGTCGTTACAACACTCATACTTTATATATGTACTTTATAGTAGTACGTCATGGTACATAACAGCTAATATTTAACTCACGTGACGTAAGGTATGTAGGAACAATAGTTATGTATGAGCAAAGAGCAAGCTTATAGGAGATTCCGCCTTTAATATTCAATAAGTTGATACCATGCAAATACTATGCTCAGTATTTCTATACGTGATCGCATGAGAAATGATGAGATCCGTCGTCGAATGAGGGTAACAGACATAACTCAAGGAGTAAGCCGGTTGAATTGGCAATGGGCTTGCCATATAGTGAGAAGGACCGATAACCGTTAGGGAAGAAAAGTCCTTGAATGGCATCCACGTCTCGAAAAAAACAGGATAGGACACCCATCGACCATGTGGATTGAGGACCTGAAGAAGATAACGGTCATCCGCAGAATTCAGAAGATTCAGGAGCAGTCCGTTTGGCACAATTAGGGCTAGTCTAGCTATGGACTTCCAAAAGCTAATGGACGGATTGAGTTTATAGAAACATGTCACAATAATTTTATTTCATTTAAAAAATATTTATACCTAAATATGCTGCTTTCTTAGAAACACTATTTAGTTAAATATAGGTAAAAATAATTGGCGATAAATATTACCTTCTCCAGTTCTTTTAGTGAAGCGGGCGAGACGTCGGAATGCCGCCGGAGCTCAGGAGAGCGAGGGGGTGCGAGGCCGGCGCCGCCGCCACCGCTGCCCAGCCGTGCCTCCGAGTGACGTCGCTGCAGTGCGTCCAAGACTGGCACCTCCAGGAGTGAGTCCGTGCTGTCTTGGGCTGCTGGCGGCAAGCGCGGTGCCGCCTTGCGACGGCACACCGAGCATCTCCATGATGCCTGTCAGGTATATATACACGTGAAGGAACAATCTTAGTACCACGAAATAAAAATGCCTGCATGAGGCACCTACAAATGAGAGAGTTGGCATACAAAAAAAGGATAAAATGCTATTATCTTACAATATATTTTTGAAGAACATAAAACAGTAATTATGTCAATGTAAAGTAACCTTTGGACCAAAAATAAATATCGGCAAATTGCGCTTGTACATTAATAACTTAGATGTAGATCTAGCTTACTAAATGTAATATGTATCACTAGCAGGCATTGGTCTCTGTTATACACAAGTACTTGCATTGTCACGATTAGTTTTATAAACAGCTGCCACCATAGATTTGTAAAACCCATACGGTTAGTTTGTTAATATTATGTTAGCCTAAAGTGAAGTATAAAAATTATATAGGTACGTGTGTGTTACTTTCTTCTACTTGCGATATTAGAAACGCACACAATTGTGGGAATGTGATTTTTGACAATAAAAAGTGGTACGTAACCGTTTATTATACAATTCAAAAAAAAAAGTTTATTGGTATTGTGCTACTTTCAAGTTTGGTATATCAAATAGAGAATATTCTTTTTTTCATTTATAACAAAATAATTTTCTTGCCTAGGTAGCCTTTACGGACATCTTTGAAATAGTTACACGTTTTACTACTAATACGGTTCTAAGCGTTATTATAGCAAGGCTGCCACAAAAAAGTTCGATCAAAATAAAAACAATAATAGATACATTGTTTCAAGACAAATCAAAAATCAAGATCATAATAGAGTTTAGGGAATACAAAAATAATGTTCTTTTAAACAAGAAAATATAATTTGAAGTTAAAGCTTTAAGCGTAGTAAGAGATTGAAAAGCATCAGAAATAATGTCATTATCGAAGAAATACAAGATTCCAAATATCAACTGAATGCTTTTTATTATTTTGTTTGTAATTATTATACGTATTATTATTCACTTGTTAATTAAAACTTTCAATTACATTAATTTGTTTCATTTTCCATACGGCTATTTATATATTTAAGATATTTTGGGATATTTTTTAAATCAATATTAATTGAAAATACTACTAGTTTTAACTGATTGAAATAATTTTTCACGAAATATCATTTTTGAAAATCCTCGTACCAAATGAAAATAAATTCACAGCATTCCAAAGTCAAAACAATGAGTTAAGCTTATTGGAAGAAGTGAAACAAAGGCAGGAGATAATTGATTCACCGGCTTCATTTTATTTATCTTAATAACAAGTGGCCTTATATTTTTGTAAACATGTATAGAACCATATAAAAGAGATAAATAGTTCCTTGATAGTTACAGCCTCATCGTCGCTCGCAGGCTTGGAGTAGGAGGAGCAGTCTTCGCAGACCCGGTGTTGACAGCCGTTGCATGTATGGAACACCTCGCCTGGCTTCAGCGCTTTCAAGCACACGCGGCACGCCCCTGCGCGAGATGGCGCCTTGCCAGCCTCTCTGGATAACAAATAGCTAAATAAATAAATGCTCACCAGTGACATATACTATTATTAGTCGTTGCTCGCGGCTTCGTACATGTCTAAGTAAATAACAATGATAAAAAGGTTGTCAATTCGCTTCTATCACTGGTTGATAAGCAATGCTTTGTTGTTAGATACTTGAATTTGGTTAAAATATCCATCGTAATGGATCTTTCCAAGGAAATGAGATGTTATTTGGAATAAAAAGTAGCCAATGGTACATTTCATGCTCCTAACTACCGATTTCCCCACTGAAAATCATATCTTAACGACGCTCCGTTGCGCCATGATGGAAGGAGAAACGAAGAAAATAAATACTTTCACATTTATAATATTAGTATGAGCTTTATGCGCGCCTTATATGTACCGTACGTAGGCATAAGTTGACCCAATGCGACCATTGACTGTGCAATGTCCGAGAGGCTTATTCTTTCTTCTCCAAATCATTGATGCTCTATCTATCTATCAGATTTTTATGGTCCATTTAGACATATTCCTCCCCTAATTTGCACCACTCAGACCGGTTTCGAGCTTTCTGAATCCAGCTTTACAATACGTTTATACAAAACTTTTACTAAAACTAGTTGTAGTAGTCTTCTCACTAAGTTGTTTACACCTATAATTGAGATAGCACTAATGTTTAAAATATTTCATGAGCGATGTAAATGTGATTGATGTGTATCTTGTTGGTGTGACGTTATAAATAAATAAACATTTGTAGTAGGTTTTATTTCATTGGAAATATAAAGAATATTGAAGGGAGAACAAAGGTTGTCTTAAAATAAGTTCGTAAATGTAATAACATTATAATTATCATGTTCATTGTTCATAAGCAATAAGTACTATTATATTATTGAAAGTAATTAATAAAGATACATGCAAAATTGTAGAAAAATTAAAATTTCTAGTACCATAAAAAAATAGCGAGAAATTTGAGAATGATATTAAACGTTTGCATGTAAGAACAAAAAGTAACTCAAAATTATTCTGAATACTTTTTCCATAAGATTTTAAACGGGGCTTAAAAGAAGAAAACATCTAAAGAATTTTTCCGTGGCATACAGCGCAGTAGTAAGTGCATACTTCCACGGCATTCCTTTACGTATATCCGAAACGAACAAAGGATACTAATTCACCGCGCTGCACAAAGGGGCTTTAAAATGCGGACATTAAAGGCGATAAATAAACCTGTGTTTACTCTACATCACACATGAGCGGTAATTTTTAATTTGCACGCTTACTGCCCCCACTATTTAATAGCCCATAAACAAATATGTCAGCGTACTAACTAAACTATGTGTCATTAAAACAACACGGACAAATATGTACTAAATATTATACTAAAATCGTTTACAATTATTACGTTGTTTATGTAACTGTAATTGGCATTTATGGGTAACTTTTTATTTTGTTTACAATCACAAAATATTACTTTCTACTTCTAGCATAAGTGAATATACTTTTCGGTTTGGCCACGAAACAAACGCTCCGCTATAAGCGTTTTCTGCTATTAGCTTTATCATGTCAACCTAAAAGTCAATTTGTAAAGAAATTTAAAAATATCGCTTTAATTTGCAGTGCAGCTTCTGATCTTATGAGGTCAAACGTATACATTCGTTTTGGTATTTGGATGTGACGCAGTGTGAAAGGAATTCATTTTGAGCGTTGTGGCCAGTGGTCTTCGGGTATGAGTTCATATTTGCACATTATGATCACTGAGTCCGATTTAACTCCATATTTTTTTGTTTTGAATTTGTAGTATTGCTTTCATATTATGTATGTTATTTTTATTGATTGATTACGAATTAAATTTTCAAATGATTTCTTATTGTATCTTAAATCATTACAAGTTAAATGTAGGTCACAAGAGCAGCCTGTAGTTTTCTTGTATCCGGTGGTCGGATGTGGTCAGTTATGAGTATGTTGTAATAATAGTGTTATAATTATCGCCGTTAACACCTTGTGGCAACGTCCAACGTGGTTATTACGACAATTACCGTACCGCACGTAACGCATACAAATTTTACTTTTATTTTCGCCTAATACTTTTATTTTTTGAGACCTGTGTATTATTATTTTAATTGAAATTATATCGAATGAGCACTGCCCTGTTGTCAATATATTAGAAAATTATTAACATCCTTATGAATATCACAACTTATCACAACTCAGTTCCACGCCTTTCCTTTCTTTCTGTCACAAAAATGAATGCAAGAAACTAAAAATTT
This sequence comes from Calpodes ethlius, assembly GCA_018251375.1. NCBI lineage: Eukaryota > Metazoa > Arthropoda > Insecta > Lepidoptera > Hesperiidae > Calpodes > Calpodes ethlius. The sequence continues at coordinate 13,322 of DWPA01001204.1, read as the reverse complement.
CACTGATTTCGTGTCTCATACGACTATCGGGCATATTGGAAATGAATCTACGGAAATTGAAAAAATGTTGTCGTTAAGCCAAGTTCTGACTTTTTTCAAAAAGGTTACAGGGCAAATCGTTGACCCCGTTGTCGTTGTTATAAATTCTCAAATTGTAGCTAAGTGATATTTCAGAGAAGTTTTTCTTAAATTTGTAAATTTGTTGTCTCAATTCTTCATTTCCAAAATATTGAGCGCCAAAATCCAAAAATCGGCTTTTTATATCACTATTACGGCACAATTTTTCTGGTATACTTTCTCAAATAATTATTTTAGAGCCTTACAGCTCTTGTAAGTACGCATATTTTGAACTTCTTCTGAATATAATATCTCCTCAACCATCCAAGATATAAGAGAATAGCACTTTTTTGTCAAATTGGTATCTATACTATAGTGAGCGAAAAGTCATTTCCAATGATAAAAGTACTGAACATATTATAATTTTTGAGGAAGGTTTTGTCACATAATTCATTACGAGTGTATATAATTTGATTGAAATATACTTGTTGAAGACTTTGGAAAAAATCACGACAATTATGCTCAATGCAATAAGTTAATACAATACAATATGTTACTCATATGTATGCGCAAAGTCATCATTAGCAAAATTTTTGAAAAATTATTACCATCCAGATTATCGGCCTACTTATAGACTGATGATGAATGGTCATAGATCACCGTGCTAACCGAGTACAAAGTGTACACTATCTTTACGTAGATGCCATGACGAAAATTTCCTCGAAATTTATTTATTCCCAGGCACGCCTTGAATTTTCTTGTGTAATTCAATATATCCACTATTTGATTCTAAATTGTAATTAGTTACATGGTATAATGAATTAAGAATTGGGGGAAATAACAGTAATTGTTATTTTCAACAATATAAACATAAATCAATGCAAAACTCCACCCTTAAACCAGTAGGTATATCGAACAACTATAACAATCAAACTACGTTTTATAATCAAACAAGGACTATACGTTGAACAGTTCCACAAGTTCAAAACGATTACAAGATTTATAGAGCAGACACATGATTTAGTAAACTGAAGGTGCACGGAACTTCTCTAGCCGGAACTAAGGCGATAAGTTATAGTGTCGCCGACGTCCGACGGGGCTGGCGCACCTTGGCGATTACTTTCTTTATTGATATAGAAGTAGGTTACCTCCTTCACGATTTAAACCATAAACGTTATGAACTAAAGTATGTGCGGAAACCTACAAGTTGGTAAACATTAGAGACCCGCCCCGTGATCGAAATATTGTGTCTACCAAGTAGAACATCAAAAGTAACCAATGATTCTGTGCACGTGAAATATTAGTTTACTTTTATACGTTATAATGTGTTAGATGTACCTACGATGTAAATCCCCATACAGAGGGTTATTTCTCTCGTAAAACAGTAAAATTATTTATTCCGTCTGTCTTACCTGAATACGAAATTTTCGCTTTGTAACGCACGACTAATTTAAATTTTCATTTTTTGGGTCACGGATTTTTTTGTCTTTCTCATTTACTACTGGCAAGAATAAAATACGAGATTTACAAAGGTTTGTGTTAAATCATCCGTTTCACTATCATTGCATGTTTATACTATATAAGTTTGTGTATTTATTCGAACGTCTGTGCCGCTCCCTGGCGAATATGACAGGATTACTCCGGTTTACACGATTATTACATCATGTTTCATAATCTAAAATCTTGGTCTATTATCTCCAAAGGACTTGAAGTCTGAGTATGAATCCTGTTAAAACGTGGTAACATCGCGTCCTTAATATACTTAATGTAGACCCGTATTATGTAAATTATATCCATATCCTTATCTCCGAGTAATGGAGGTTTACGAATACATTTGATTATGATGAATAACGTAAAATATTACCATTACCAAATTTAAACCGCACTCTCGGAAAGGAGTCACGATACACGTTACTTTGAATCCTACCTTCTTAATACTGTTGATACGGGGCCGTGGGCTTAAGGATAAAGTTAATATAGTTATATAGATTTATAAGTATATATATGTCTTTCATGATAATTCTTTTGAAGTTGATCTCAGATTTATTGACCCTCTTTGAGCTAATCCATTCAATACACGAATCTGTTATTGGATTATCTGTCTACATTCATTGTAAGTTAAGTTTATTGTCAAATATCTTTCACAGTGGACGATCGGGTGTGACAGGCGCACTGACCGACATAAACAATTCCCCACCAGTCTCGGTAGCGGAAGTTATAAAAGACGAGCGTTCTAATGTATTTAAAGTTGTACAAACTGCTAGGAACATAAATAAATAAACAAGCTTTACCACAACCGGGAGTAAATAATTCAGCACTGCAGTGTTTCGCAATAAGAATTCCAGATGTTCGTTGCAGGATGTGAGTTTATCGATCGACATCGCCTCTGCTGATCCACCGATCGTGGCAAAAGTAGACGGCGTGAGTCAAGTTGAGAATTCTCATAAAATATGCAATGTATTGACTAGAGCGCATTGCGGCATGCTACGATACGGTCCCACGTCTGTGGTTCCTTCGAGCAAAATTAACGCGGCTGTGACTTTGTCAAAGTAAACAGCGATGCGTGGCTCGGCTGAGTTTCAGCTAGTTGCGAGCTTAATGTACATTTGTTTGTCTTACGGTTACGGCGTTCGGAGCTCCATATTGTTTGATAATTTAAATCCCTGTAAACACAGTTGGCGATATTTCGGGGAACACAACGGGAGCTAATCTTGATATTCTGGCTAACTTATTAGCAAACTTCGTAACAAAGACGTTCACTGGATACCCAACTTTACTGTTATTAAAACGATCATGGGAAAGATTATTAACCCTTATTTCAGACAAAACTAATTATTTGTTGGTATTCGTTTGATTAACAAATTAATGGGCAAAATGTTTCTCGTCGAAATACAGCCTATTGTCATATTAACTGATGCCTACGACTTACGTTTATTTTTGTCAGATTATTAAAATGCCCGCACTCCTATATTTTTAAGACATAGATATAAAAAATCGCAGACTTTTTAAACGTATAATTAGCCATTATTCTAGCGCACGCTGATCCAGCAGTTCGATACAGGTCGTTCTCCAATCTTACTTTACAAATCTATAATAATATTATAACTGCTACAGTATGTTTTTTTGTCCTTCTTTCACGGTACTACGGAACGTCGTTGTGACATGATTTTTTGTGTGGAGATAATTGAGAAGATGACGAATACTATAGGACATTTTCCACCGCGAAAAACCATTTCAAGTAAGGATGTGTTTAACAACAAAGCGTTGCCTGGCAAACAATGAAAGGAACTGTCAACTTTTTTATTGCTGTTCATTTTTGACATGTGGATAAAGCCGCAGGCCGCAGTTGAAAAATAAAACAATGTATATTTTTATCTACTATAGAATATCAATTGCAAATACTACAATGTGCCTACGATAATGTATCACTCCATCCTCATTCTCTCGACCGTTCGTGCGATCGTCGCATCTAAAGATGATTACCATTCCAGATAATATATTGGAAACCCTCTAAGCAAAGACTCCACATTTAGCATAAATTCAATACCAGTTAAGCAAACCGCCGCGTAATGGAAGAGAACGTGTGTGGTTGGAATTCAATTTCCTAGCGGGTTACAACTAAATTTATACCCGAGTTGGCTCATGTTTTCCTAGTAACCTAAGTTCGTTGTATAAATATTTTATTGAAGGATCACGCTTTACTTTTGTTTGCATGATTTTATTTGTATTTCTCTATGCAATGATTATTTGCCTTTGTGTTTGGCCGAAGATGCTCGGTGTTGAATAATTCGACAGAAAAACGATTTTAACTTGATACCATGAATATTAATTAGGGTTACTCACATAGAGGTACAGTGAGTGAGTAATAAAACATTAGGAAGAACTTCGCAGCAGATACTTAAGATGATGAACAAAACGATGACGATGAACGTTGCAATTAAGTCACCGGGCGCAAAAGCTCTGCCATATCGATGCCTCTGGGCTTAAAGGACAAAATGCGACTTTTCAGGAGAAGCAAAAAAAAATTTATTTTTTATTTTATCTGTCTATTTAGATAATTCTCAGGAAGAAAGTTCTTAAATTTGATAGTATTTTCAAAAGAAACGATATAGATTTGGTTTAGAGCTGTATTTACTGGTAACAATCATTACATCAGTTTTTTTAAGAATTGAATATACAGATCGATAGAGAATTAAATTCTGAATATTTTTCTAACGTTTTTTCGCCCAAATGTCCTTTACGACCTTTGAGTCTAGATTGTCACATTTATTAGCTTATGTTAATATCGGTGCGTATTTGGCCTGTACGATAGATTGGTTCATCCATTGGATGCTATTAGTACTGTGTGTGCGGGTCAGTCGTGCCGTGGCGTTAAGTACTGAAATAGCAAGAGAATTACACTTTTCTACGTAAATAAGAGGATCGTAATAAGGCAGGACCCAATTGCAAATTATAAACCTATATAAAATTAATGGGTTTTGCTCACTATTAAGCTTAATCTGGGTATTTTAGTTAGCCTTTCAGCTCGCCCTAGTATAGTCTGTTAAACTGAAGTAAAGTTTACTTTGGTTACAGTTTATTTTTAACTTGTTTTTTTCTCAATCTTGTTTCATTCTTTTAAGTGCATTACTTTCAAACTGTATTTTATTTGTATACGCGATTTTTTAAAGTATTTATCGTATTATGTAATCCATTAAAATTCACATTTTGCAAGTTACGTTCTGGAAGAGGTTTAAAAATCGGAGTTTTCTCCGTTACTAAGGAATTTTTAAATTTACTAAAATATCAAAAATATATATATGCAACGTTTACCGATATGGATTACACAGGAATAAGTAGTATGCTGTGTGATTAAAATGCGATTACATTATATGATTAGATAGGTATGACCTTTAGTTTTCCAGACCAATCCGAGGACGGGTATGGTAGTAAGATAATAAAGAACAACAGTGACGCAAAATATTTAAATTCTAATTTTTTTCGAGATTCCAAGTCATACCGCTCGGGCCCATGTGTCAAATTTGAAGCCAAGGTTACTACTATCCATCTAGATAAGTTTATTTAGATATTGTACGCGATCTCCAAATCATGTACCGGAGATTCCGTGGAAATGAAGCGGTATCAGCGTATAGATCGCGTGTACGGCTACAGTGGAAGACGTGATGCGAAGAATCAGGCGTTCAATTTTGGTAACGCAAATAACACGTTCCAGCGCCATGAATAACTCAATGTAAAATGCAATTCATTTAAAATATAGTTGCTCTCCGTAATCCGCACTGGAAAAATTCAGAAACATGCAGCGCTTTTGAATTTTAAAAGCTTTTTTAAAGTTCTTTATTTAGTATTTTTATAATAAAACACGTAGGTCCTATATTCTGTTGTTCCATGAACTCACTTAATGTTAACTGCCTCATTGTGACGAAACAATGTTAACAAATGTATGTTTTCAGTTCTATAATGATAGGTAGTCAGGCAGTTAATGATCTTGCCTGCGAAGCGAGGGCTTTTGATTAAATACTCCCATCTCTTTTGTCCACAGGTGGCCTGGATCCACATAGATCGGCAAATGATCTTAACGATTCACCGGCACGTTATAACGCGGCTGGCCAGGTTCAGCGTGTCCCACGATAACGCTATGACGTGGCTCCTCCACGTCAGCCAGGTGCAGCAAGAAGACCGAGGGTACTACATGTGCCAAGTGAACACCAACCCCATGATCAGTCAAGTCGGATATCTTCAGGTCGTGGGTACGTTTTGCTGTCAAAAGTAGATTACTTGCCACTTTACATCACTTATCACGTCGTTCATCTGTTCTACATCGACTGTTTCCGTAAATAAAACCTAACTGCACTTCTGCTTATTACTGCTATCTAAAAACGTACCAAAGTGAATTGTTAATGCACATTTGTGTCGACCACTTATAAAGTCTGCCAATGAAAATAATCCAATAAACACAGCCTCCGTAAATAAGGAATCATAATTAAATATTGACGAAGAAAATATCGATGAAAAAGCCTTACTGACGCGCCATTTCCTCGTGGTTTACGACGTCAAAACTTTTAATTGCGTTTCTTTGGTATTTGAAAGGTTCTAATAACCCTTCTTCTATCAGATTCATACTTTTAGTGAAATATGCGAAGGATTATTTCGATAAATAATGAGGTTCCATTCAACTTGCTCACTGTGTTGGCCGGGAGTTTTGCTTTGTCTCTAATGAGCACTGCTTCTTAATTTATTCGTATTTCATTATATTAAAAATACCAAGTTATTACCATTATTTTTCTTATTATTTTTTATTGCAATGCATCGTTAATTGTGTCAGTTATACCAACAAACTTCCGACCAGAAGTTCCAAGACACCTTCGTGTTTTTTTCCCTTTTTAACTTTTGATACAAAGCACGTTCTGTATTGGACTGCTTATGGAAAAAGCTTTACAACTTTGCAATATAAAACGAACAGGAGGGAAGTTAAAAACCTATGTTCAAATAACTGAATGAACTTTGCAAAAAAAAAAAAAATGTTCATTTCCACCGATACCCGAGGAATATCTTCCTCGTTATTAAGAGATAAAATATTTGATATTTATCAGTCTATTGATAAATACCATGTAATAATTAATAGGAGTTTGAGCTTGATGTGAACGAAACTCGCATACTTGAGAATTATCGAATATTTTTAAGTATATACCATCTCATATAGTGCTGACATGGTAAAATTTAAGGACAGAATATGATCTTACTGTATCCCTCAGTGTTCGTACTAAAGATTCATATTCGATTTGTATAGTTTAACTGTACGTGACCAGACGATTTACAACGCACTGTAGGTTCGATAAGTGATCCCAAATCTACATGAATGTATTCCCGTTTCAGAGATCACGTCCCTTGTAGGTGTTATCGTGAGATACACTCTATACCACTAGAACTAATAATCAAAACTCTTAAGAGTTTCATTGATGAATTATTCGATATTAAATTTAACTTGATACCGCTTCTAGCGGTTTCTTTACGTAAGGGTACCATTTAACTCCCTTACAACGGTAACAATTTATCACCAGATGCTGAGTTTAGATTTTTGGTGAATGATACAGAATTTAATTGGCTCACAGTTTATATTTTAGATTTTCATTAATAATATATGACTTATCTTACTTATTGATGTAGTTTTAATTACTCGTTTGTTCGAAGATAGATTTTTATTATAATAAATATTCCTTTTTCTTATTTAAATGAGTTTAATTCCGTTTATTTATGTTAATGTTATTTTAACACCGTTGTCAAAACTTTTGACGCATTTACTTGTTGTCCGCAGTGCCGCCAAATATTTTAGACGAGGAGAGTACGCAGTCGGCTGTGGCAGTGCGGGAGAATCAGAACATTAGTTTGGTCTGCAAGGCCGATGGCTTCCCGGCCCCCAAGATCATGTGGCGCAGGGAAGACGGACAGCCGATATCTGTCGATCGGAGGAAGAAAGGTAACGAACTCAATGATATTACACTAAATTTATTCTGTTATACCTTTACAAAACGACCGAAAAAAGTATTCTACGATGTACGAATAAACATTTTTTGATTCATCTAACATTTAAGTGTAATGATCCTGTCAGGTCTATGCCCTAGAGCATTGATTGAGTTATCGAAACACAAATGAACGGGGAGAAATATTTGTATAGAACTCCATCAGTGTAACCAAGCATTTAACGCATTAAGGCGTATTCAGGCATCACCGTTGCCACTAACGGTAATGCAGATGTAGTAGGGGCACAAGGATAATAAAATATCATCGTAATTCACTGCTTTTTTCTGCTGACTGTAAGCGTGGTAATAGTGAGTGCCACATATTGATCTACACCACCAGCAGGCTCGTCGATCTGTTGTTACCTAGTATGATTTGTTGTTGAATTTGTCGACCACAGAGCATCATAACGGTAGAGTAGTAGTGTGGGACGTGTTACATTGATTAATTATAAACTAATCGAACATCTGTGCTAACAGTGTTAACCACGAATTTAGTTTAAGCTCACAGAATACGAGGTCTATACTAACTCACAACTCAGCTGAAATGAGGAAGTGTCTTCGTTGCAAATAGATCACATAATTTACTAAGTTCAGCCAGTAGTGTGTTTGAAAAGAATAGTGTAAAAATTGGACTAAATAATTAAATAGAATTAACATTTTATTAATGATAATAAACTTAATTATAAATAATTTAGTTATAGAGATGTTTGAAAACGATATTGTAGGTGAAGCAGAGATGGTTATTTCAAATTATATTACTTTCCAACATTAGCTAGAACAACGTAACTCAAAGTGTATAAGTTATTTACTATGATTGTAAATCAATGTAATACAATACATTGTTATTTATAACTGTTATGTTTATGTTTTATGTTTAAAGCTTAATATTTGACTTGCAACAATTGAGCTGAATCTTATACAAGTAATACGTTTGAATATTTTTACAAAGTTACAGCGGCAGTTGTATATTTTATACAATAAAAATAACGTCGTTCTTTTGACGAATTTTTCGCCTAAACGTCAGTAAAATACTTACAGACGTTCTGTTCGTTGAGTTCCGAACTTTTAATGAAAGCAGAATACAAATATCACTTGACATTTAAGCGTTTAACTTGTTACAAAAACTATTGAGTATAAAAGTTCTTTCTGAATGTCAAGTTACTGTAAAAGCTAGAATCATTTTCTATATTAACTTACAAGTTACTACGTTACAGTAGTTGGAACGATACTTGTAATTTCTTAACTTGCGCCGAAGTAGTAAGTTTGTATTTCCTTACAGACCTCTTCATATTGACAACACTTGTGTAAATGTTATCCTGTCAATAAAATGTTGCATATAATGTAATGTAAATAAATGAATGTTGACAGCGTCGACACGTTGACACGTCATTCAGAGCCCATAAAATATTTAGAGGTATTTTATAACCGTTGTATTTAATTTTTAGCAAGCTTATATGCTCATTCATCATTAATTCGTCAACTATTTGACCGATAGTTACACTGACGTAACATGTCATTTAGTTAAATCCCGTCCGATAATTTTCAGTAAAATTATTATTCACCCGCATGGTATTTCTCATAATAAATGCCGAGTAATTAAAATTATAAATCAGTAAAACATGCTTCATAATACGAATGCTAATTACCAAAACCTGTCAATTTTAAGCCCTGCTCGCCAGCTTTGCAACAAACTGATTATTGTAATTGGTGCTGAATGTATATTTTAATAAACTTTTTTGTGGTTTATTACGAGTAATGCCTAATAGGATGTGACTGCAGTTATCATAAGAAGTCTGTGTTTGTTGCTCACGACTCATATTCACGGGATGAATTGTAATAATAACTAGTATAATTCACATACTAATCTATTCTAAAGAATGACGATTACTTCTTAAAAATCTAAAATTAAACAGGCAACCGTAATTATCATAGCCTAGTGGAGGTGTGAGTTCAAATCCTGCAAGCACCTCTATTTTAAAAAAAAGTTATGTTCGTATTTCAAGTTAATTATCACTTGGTTCTGTGAAGGAGAACATCGTGAGGAAACCTGCACATGCAGCAAGTTTGTGCAAAGATATTCGCTAACAAGCTAACGCTCATATACACTCATACCCCCGTAGTAGGATTCCCTGTGTCGCGGGCGGCATGGACAACACAAATAACACCTCACTAACACCCATGGCCCGAGAACAAATATTTATCCGTCACATAAATATCTGCCCTGTCCGGGGATCGAACCCAGGACCCCTCACTTTGCAGACAGGGTCACTACCAAGCAGGCTACGGATCCGTTAAATTAATATAATAATAATATTTTTATGTTTCATTTTGTCATCTGATAAATGTCACATGATAAAAAATTTGGATATTTGACATAAAATGATCTTCAACCAGGCATGTAGAGCGGACGAACGCTGATATTTGATATTCAGAAGTTGTAATATTTAAATGTTTTCAGAAAATGTCGATAGCGTGATTTGGGTCGAGCATGACGTCGCCGTAAGACGTGTTGTGCCACGTCATCACGAACACACTAAGTCATTAATTAGCCATTTTATTTCATTACCCGTAGTTTATTTGGAAGTATTTTCTGTGTGACATTTAGAAGAACATTGATCCCGGTAACGAGAATTAAAATGTTATCCTATACAAAAATATATGTTGAAAATAATTATATACCTAATCCGAATTTTACTCACACAACAAATATTTTAAAGGTCAGACCAATTTTTTAATAAATCCCTAACCCTGTCGGTACCTGTTGTTGACATACTAATCAAAGCTTTAAACCATTTCTATGCATTGAAAATGGCACCCTCTAGCAATAAGCCACTAGAAAAACCCTGTTAAAGATAATTATGCGGCGGGAAAGCCGAGCGTCGGCAAATTAAACCTGGCGGGAACTCGTTCGCAATACAAAGGGGGCCTCAAAAATCGTGTTTAATTTTAAGAGTGATTTCCTTGTACGGCAATTAACGTGTGGCGTCGAGTGGCACTCGTAGCTAATTGTGTGTGCTGCCCCCCGCGCCCCGCCATCCAGCCAGCCCATACAGACGTGTCAGTCCCATCTGCGCTTATTTGCAGAGGACGGTCATCGTTGATGTTTTAATTACGTCACTTCGAAAAGTTCTCGCTTTCAATTCGCAGCGTGTTCGGCCTTTGTTGGGATTAATACGGCGCTCGGAGAATAGCTTTTTCAGGGCTTAATGGGAAGAGTTGGTGGCTCTTCAAAGTCGATGAAAGCGTTTCGGATTTATACCAAATCTACTGCACGTTTGATTCCAATTTTGTCGTAAAGCGTATTGAGAGGCATTCATTAGATCCTGTTGCTGCTACGTTTCGCAGTTGTAAAGCGCCATTTTATTGGTGAACGTCTATTTCCGGGCTGCACGAAACGTAACTTATGTCAATATAAATAATATTGAAAAGATTGTAGCAATCGGCATGTCTCGTAAATGATTTGAAATGTTTTGAATACGTGCGGTTTTGTACGTGAGTGCTAAACTAATCACTGATGGGAGAACGACCCTTTCGTCCACTCGTATCGGAGTAGTGTGTAGTTTACTTCAGACTTTAATAATTATGTTAATAGAAAATGCATGTCGAAAGTCACTTTTGTATAGTTTCATCAAATTCCACTTCTCCGAACAGGGTAGTTAGGTGGTAAAATTACTTAAAATTATTTGTTTAAAATGTTAAATAGTTGACTAATCAAGTTTACTTTTATAAAGCGTCGCCGGAGCACTTAAGAATCAACAGAATTCTGTATTCTGACCGCGCGCTCCGGCTCGCGCAGCCATCAAGTGGCCAAATGAGCTGCCGCATTCACAATTAATATGTACGGAAACGGGAGACGAAAATGTCTTTGATGTCTTTGAAACTTGTACTTCTACAGCTGTATTTCGTACCTGTTTGAAATCATCACAGTTTAATTTTCGAGGGCACTTCAGTTAAAGAAATGTAAAATTGTATGTTAAGAAATTAACCCGCTTTCTCGCAAGTGAAGAAATCATTTAACTTGAAGTTTATTTTACGATGTTAACTTTACAAATGGTATAAACTTTCATTATATCATATAAGAAATGAAACATAGAGTACCCATGTATATATCTGAAAATAGGCCTACCTAATACACAAATGTATACGCTTTACCGGTTGCCAATTAAAAGGAAACACATAATTCACTACGTTACTGGATCTTCGAAATACACTGCAACTTAAGTAAATTAAAGAAGAGTATTGTTGCGCACGTGTATTGTAACCAACATACAAGTTCAATTAGTCCACTTCTATATTTTTATGTATATCGCTTTAGACGTTAGTTAAAAGAGTTCTATAAATTGCTTTTTGTTGTAGAAGACATCAAACTATTAAACAACCCCTTAAAATATCTGTTTTATATCGGTCGTAACTACTGCAATGATTATTACTGAAGGCGTCGCTCCGCCACTCAAACAGAAGTCGAGTATTCCAACCACGTCCGGCACCAAGTGGCCAAATGAGTTTGCTGCATTTAAAATGAGGCGTTTGCGGCAACAACGTAATGAATATAATGAGTTTCTTCAACAGTTGAGTGCTAAATACACATTAAGCACCTCGCGAATTATTTCACAAACATCTCTCGTAGCGAATAATATTAATGTATCAATAAATGGTGTGTGAAAAGCAATGTTTAATATGTTATTAAATTACTAGATATTTATTTATTCTGTCCCTGTACGCTCGGAACCAGAATACGAGCTAGGCTATCCGTTTGAAAGAGGCGACTAAAAGAGGGCTTTCGGAATTACGGTCGGCTACAGTGTGAGCTTAAACCGACCATCAGTAACCCTAGGATTGACGATGATACGTGTGAGGCCATGTATTGACGTGATGAGGCTCAAGACTCGCGGTGGGGCTACGAGTCCCTCGCAGGCTGAGCCTAACTGGCACCGCACTCAGAGGACTACGGTTGCGTTCCTTTGGAGATTCTGGAGTCTTCTACAAAGCGATGAGGTAGGCCACCCGTGTGGGGGTTTGTGCAGTAAATATGTAACATAACCCCGTGTCGCACCCACGGTACGGGGTACCTTTTGAAGGTTTCCCCCTAAACATATAAGAGAGTATTAATTTATTTAATACCAATTGACGCACTAAGTACGTAGACTATTAATAGTCCACTATAGGGCACGGGTTTCTCTTCGTAACTGATACCTACCTGTAGGTTACCTATGCTGCTCCCCGTGACGTTTGATGGAAAGTTTCGTAATTAATTTGAGTGTTGGAAGTGTCTCTGGTACTCGAGGCTCTTCCGACACGGCTTAAATTATAACACACACTCATAGCTCCACGCTAGGATTTCCTGTGTCTTGGGAGCTATGGACGAAACACAAAGACACACCCAGACCGCGAACAGAAATTTAAACTCATCATTCAAATTTCTATTTCGCTAGCAATCAAACCCATGACCCTTTATGACGGTCAGGTATGGTAACCATTACGCCATACGGGTCTAATCATAACACCCGGGACGGTTTTACATACTTTTCGCAGCGTGGAAGCGTTAAAGACATTTCTATTTATCTATCTATCTAGCTGCCTTTTAAAGTCCACTGCTGGACATAGGCCTCCCCTAATTGGCTCCACTTCGACCGGTCCTGGTCCCTCTGAATCCAGCGGTTTCCAGACATCTTCTTTAGGTCGTCAGTCCACCTGGGCGGGGAGCGACCTTTACTACTTTTGCCGAGGCGCGGTCGCCATTCTAGGACT
>DWPA01001203.1:0-19580 GCA_018251375.1 Calpodes ethlius | reverse complement strand
ACATAAATAATTAATCCTTATATAAAGCTCTGGTTTTGACAGTACGGGATTGAAGTCAATATTCTGTGTCCCAGTAATACGGCCAAAACTTGGAACCTTTCACTATGGGATCGCCTTATGTTGCCTCCTAGGGGTACCGGTCCACTGAAATTTAGGTGAATATTCTGGGCGGCATCGCTCATGCTACTAAAAGTCCAGAAACAAAGTTATAATATAGCCGATGATTTTTCACTGGATAAATATTTTATAAATCAGTGCAATTTATAATACTGTCTGTTTATAATACATTATACATTTTATTTAAATACCTTCGACTGTTTTTGAATTCTTCAAAATAAATATAACGTAACTAGATATTGACCGCGACTTCGCCAGCGTATCAAAGAAGAACAGCGATTAAATGGTTGTCAATTCCTTTCTATCAATGGTTGCTAGGCAACGCTTTGTTCTTAAATTCGCAGTAAAAAATGCTATGCTATTACTACTAGACGTCTTCCCAACTATGTCCAAACCAAAAATCATACCATAACGACGCTCTGTTTCACCATGAAAGAAGGATAAATAAACACACTTGCATATGGATAACACATTAACCGATCGATGTCTGTAGGTGAAAGGTATTTGAGACGAACTATTATCTATAACTATGATTTTTTCAATTTTAGTGGGATTTATCTGATATCAGAAGCGCGTTAACTAACTTAGGTGCAGTTTTCTCTGAGGTATTGAAGTAAGTTTGACGTAACATATTCCTGTTTAATTTCAATCGGTCTATAAATAAGAAAGACAGTCAATCTCAATGATTCCAACTCAATATTTTTTCAAGTGTAATTGTCTGAGTTACCCATAGCCAAAGCGGCGCGGTTACTAATATATAATGTTAGCAACACGAACTCAACGGAGCGCGGTAATTAAGCAGGCTAAATCGATTGTGCTGATTTTTAACAATAAATATTATACTCAATAACAATTTCGAAGCATAATATCTATGAAATCTCATATTATCAGCCACTTGATTGATTGATCGATGAGTTTTCATTGCAATTCATAAAAAATATAATAGACAACGAATCAATAACTCATTATTGGTCGTTAGTATAACCATTAAAGGAAAGCGGGAGTCTTCCACGGATTTTCCGATGTTACTTATATAGAAACCGATATAAACTGCGATAATAACTAAATACCGCGTGATTAACTATATACCTACGTGATTAACGCGCTCTACTTGCATAGACAGACACACAAATAGAAAATTAATCTAAAAAATAATTTGCCCTCATTATCGATACCCTAATTCAATTAGAATTTAAAAACAAGTATTATTAGTAGCATAAATGAGATCAGTAACAGCCCTTCAAATATATATAAATATTTAGGTCCTACTTGGATAATAAAGTCAACAGCGTGGAGTCAATCAAAACATTATTACCATAAAGAACAACATTGTAACAAAGTCGTCTTTTATATCACCCTCTCCAATACCTCTTCGTCATCGAGATAAATCACAAATTGGGCGAAGATCAAAGCGTCGAATGGGGACTGGAAGAAATTATCTGAATCTGTGAGGTCCAATCGTGTCGGCAGCCGGGCGACAGTCGGCCGACCGACTCGCTAACGAGCCCTCAAACACTTCATTGCACTCTTTGTGCCGTTGTGTCGATATTTTTGCTTTTATTGTGAAGTTACTATTTTATTGCTCGACCTTTTGATTTCAGTTTAAAACACACGTACAGGCTAACGCAGAACACTACGAGTGTGAATTTGTGTTTGATTGTGTGCGTGTTTGTAGATGAATTAGTAGAATGAGTGTACTCTTTTATTAAGTCTTAAAAATTATCTTGTACTTCTATGAGTATTATATAGAAAGGTAAAGAATAAAAAATCAAATTCAAATTATCTGCGTAGGAAACTAAATTAAAGTCTTCATAGATCGCGTCGAACTATATTTTCTATGAAAACCTTAAATTAGGTACATCAACTGAATTAAATTGCTTCTTTGTTACAACTCGTAACGGGAGTAAATAAAGTTATTATCATTTCAATTATTACATAAATTAAGGTCGTATTTTTAAATCTTTTATTTCACTTGCAATATTTGATAGATATTTAGTTTTTTAGTATTTTTATTTGGGTAAAATCTTGCAGGCTGGCTTTTGTTTGAGTCATATTTTGAAAACTGACTCTTATCTTATAAAATCTAAATTTAACACATTGCTTTAATTCCGATGACTTTGCACGTATATGACAAGTGTGACCTGTTCCTTAAGTGAAGGTTGACTCCAGGCGCAGAAACCCCTCAATGATGAACAGTACTTTTACTAAATTTTTTGCACTATTTATTATTACTACTGGATATGACATAGCTGAGTACTAAATTAATATTGGGATGAACCATTTGCTGGTGGCTGTACATTGATGAAGGTCGCTTAGGAAGTATTACCAAAATGTATTATTCGTGTCGTCCGATAAAAGTTCAGATCCGTTACGACGTCCATTGTTCCCGGTATCGCGCTCGTTTCGTACAAGTGTCCCTCTTTATTCGGATTTGCCACCATTTTGGAATGATGCCGAAATATAACGGCATCGGGATTTACTTTGATGAAGACACTGAAAATATTCAGTAAATTTTGAAATATTTTATAAGAATACAACACAATCTTAACTACTCGAATAAGTAAATATATACTAGGATATGTCAGGGTATTTTCAAAATAGGCCTTCCATTCTTAGGGACTGATTCTAAATAATTGGTCTAATATATATAATATCAAAAATTGTAATTTAGTTCCCAACCGTTTTCGGGGGTATCTGCCTGCTTATTTTAAATAATATCATAACGGTGTTAGCCATTTCTTAAGAATATATTCTTATTTTGAAGTGAAGCTATGATTAGGAACGATCAGCCACCTTTGGAAGTCCACTGCTGGAGTAAGCCATATATCTTATGAATAACCAGTGCTTAGACCAATTTATTTGTGCACGTGGATAGAGGACATTGCGGTCCACCTTTATTTCCCAAAGGTTATCTTTATTTCCATTTTCATTTATTTCCACCCTTGGCTCGCAAACTAAAATGATATGCCGCGAAATTCCTCTACTTGAGTTTAATATACTTAAACCCTTTCGGGTATATCGCGATCCTACTATTCTATGTGATTTTGAACTGTTCTAATCTATTTGACGGTCCAGCATGTCACGTGTGTGACACGACAATATTTAATTGAAATGTTCAAACTGATAATACTTTGATTTGATGGATTTGATGAGCGATGGTTGATACTTTGCAATACGTATAGTGACACACTTCACAAGCTATACAAATATCTGAACTAATATTTTTCCGCCTCTTCACTGTACAATGTTCCTTATATTACAAAAGAGTCGCAACAAAGTTTCCGTGAAAATTAAAGTACCTCACAAAGGCCACGCCTCCCCAACTCCCTAATGATTTAGCTGACAAGAGAGGCAAATTTGGTGTTGCAAGTTAAATCATCAAATCTTAATTTTCGCACAAATTAGTGGCCATCGGAGTTAGAGGCCCCCTAATTATGGACGCCAGACGGCGCCGATTGCTCCTTCAGCTGGTTTGTTAAGTACTTTGAAATTTCATACAGTTTTTATAAGCAGCTGTTTAAAATTTAGTCCCACTCGCTCGGGGTTTACGTTCAAATAAAGTTTACACTCGCTTACACACCCATACCTGTATTGCTCGCATTGGGATTATCTGTCGCGAGTGGCATGGACTATGTAAATTTGACATCACTAAAATCCATGATCCGTGTACAATCATTTATCTATCACATACAATATCTATCAGATATCTGCCCCGGCTGAGAATCGAACATGCGACCTCTCGCTTAGTAGAATGCATTAATACCAACGAGGCTACGGGGACATTAAAGTGGTAATTAAAATCATTAATTCATTGGAAATTAAAAATAAACGTGGACTTTTACAGGTTAAGGTGCCCCTTGCCGGTCATTTAAGGATAGATGGAACACTTAAGAATGATAGAGCTCTTAAACTTTAAAATTTAATGAATCTTGTTCCAAATTTAAATTTCATCCAAGTCTAATACAACAAACCATAAAAAGCAATATGTCAGAATTCCCGAGTCCCAATTACATTTCATTTACATATGGCCAACGTGAATTTAACTTATTGGTAGGTTACTAGGCATAGATTGCCTTATTCGATGTTGGTTATTATGCAATGAACACTAACCAAGTGGGAATATACAGTACCTATTCCGAAGTGCAATATTGGTTTTGAAACACGGCCGGTATGCTAGTCACGTCTCAGCGCAGATTGTATTAGCTACATGGAGATGTAAGCAATACTTGGCATCAGACCGCATTGAAAGATATCCCAATATTAACGAACACGAAAGTCTTTAACGTGTCGAGTTAAGGTTTAAACTAGCTCAAACCCAACATCATCATGGAGTATTTTAAATACCGCACACTGTTACTTAACCCGTTAACTAACGGGACGGGTGGTGTCATATTAAATGGTTAATAATATTTATTGAGAATTAAAACGACACTCAAACAGACCAGAAGGATATCATCTAACATTTTTATATTAAGAGATATTTGTGCGAACTGTTTTAATGTCAATATATCATCATCAACACCCACATCTGTCCCACTACTGGGTTAGAGTCTCCTCTCACAATGTGAGGGGTACAGTCGTCAGGCCATAGTCCACCACGGTGGCCAAGTGCGGATTGGCAGACTTCACACACCTTCGAGAACATTATGCTGAACTCTCGGGTGTGCAGGTTCCGCACGATGTTTTCCTTCACCGAGGCAAGTGATAATTAACTAGTAATTATATAAGGTTATTGAAAACATCTACAAATGTTACTAGAATTAAAGTAATTTAATGTTTTATTGATGAACGTTGTGTCTCCGACTTGACCTAACACTATGTTGTGAAGTGGACTGTATATTTGGGGGTGCGGGAGTACATAGTATACCAAATCAGATGCATGCAGGGGTATGATTGAAATTAACTCACCGCAATATTCTCTTACTATTTAGAAGGAACTAACTGATGTTACAGAAACTTACGCCAGTATCAATCACTCAATCTCCGTGATTGTGGATACCTGCATCTGCCTCATGAACTTTTTTGATACTAACAGTTCCATTTGTTAGAATATCGATGATTTTAAAGAACTGCTTAGACTCGATAAGTACATAAATAAAGGCTTTTGCAGTATAGGCTCGTAAGACAAAGGAAAACGATAAACAGAATTTGGAAATTAGCAAGTTCGCGCGCCCGTCGCGCTAACGCCATGACAATGGAGAAAGACTGTCCATAGACAAAATATTGTCATAGACTCTCGACTATTTTTATTAAATAAACAAAACAAAACAAGCAAATTATTAATCTGTAACATGCAAATATATCCAGGACGAATATCCTTTACAATATGGATACTAAAAATAAATAGTCTGTTTGACAGTAAACTAAATAAAATGTGAAATCTGAACTTAATGTATATGACTATATAAAGATAATTAAACTAAGTTTCTAACTACATTATAAACTCTAGAAATTGCCTAACAGCTGCAATTCGCAGGATCCGGGCCAAGTGGCTTCCCTGGCCGAAACCTTAGGGCCCTAGAGGCGTGCGAGGCGTCGAGTCACTTGACCTGTAATACTGCTTGCGTCCTTTCTAGAACCCTAATTATAAGGGTAACACTATTACTCTGTAATACAATTAGAATCTTATACAATGTAGAATTCTGAACAATACCCTCATGACAATTAACTCTAACTTCAGCTATTTTTAAGGTACGTCGATAAACGAGGCATCTTTAAAATAATTTGTATGTTAACATATAAATAGTTTCATGTAACAGTGGCGAAATTTCAGTCATCAGAGCGCCGGTTTAAAATTAGAGTGGTGTATTTATGAATGTTGGAAGTCTCAAGTCACGTACGCATGATAAATTAATTATCCCTGGTTTGATGGCTGTAAACAAAAACATGTAAGACATACTGTATATACTTGAGAGGTCAGCAAGGTACTTTTATCGTAAGAGACACCGAGAACTAGACAAGTGAAAATTGTAGGCAAGATAATGATATGAATGTAAGCGTTAGTCTATTCATACCTAAGTGAACAAATATCGCCTATCATCCACCTGCCTGTATGAATATCATATCACATTATGTTGCTCCAATCACGTGGAAGGGCAAATTCGCGCGCTTTGCACCCGGCGCACTCGTACCTTTATTATCTGTGCGTGCCTTGTTCAGTTTTTAATATTTCAGCTCGGCAGCGACACGGCTTCATTCTGCCAACTTGCCCTCTCGCTTTCATCTCATTGTACGTTCCTCTGGCAACTTTTCAGCCAAATTAATTCCACCATTTTATACTTTCATGGCTTCCGCAGCGAAATATGATTTTCCGTGCGACGAATTTTTGAACGATCTCTTTGATACGGTTTCACTTCTAAATTAACTGCGTGGATTTAAAAACGTGGAACGCTGGTATCGACGTCGCGTTGCCTCGGTATCGGTATGGAAACGAGTAAGTACTTAGTTTCTGCGGCTTCATTCGTAATTAAAATTTCTGCGTAGGCACAAGTTATTTCTTATTGTAGCGGAAATTGAGCGGTTCGAGTTCAATAAAATCTATTTTTATAAAGTAATAAAACAATATTAACAAACAATTTATTACAAATTGAGGTCGTAAACATTTCAGCGCGCGAAAACATGTTTTTATTGTTCTGTAGTCAACAAGAACGTCTATCCGTTTACACGCAGCTTAGATCAGGTAAAATAAAATAGAAAGCCGAAATTCTACACTGGTATGCATATTAATTATACCAGCAAAGTGATGAAACAAAATCTTAATTTTAAGGTCCACTTGTTTAACTAAGTATTAAGTTAATACCTGAATACGATCATTAAAAACAAATCAACATGTTAAGAAAAAAAATAGTTTAACGTAATATTACATCTGTGGAAAAGTAACTTTTCATCAGCTGGTGATATTACAAAAATAACTTATACAGAGCTCAATGCCGTCGTACCTCTGTATACTGTAGTGAAGTGACTATCACAAGAGCTGTTTGCATGCAAAGCACTTTATTTTGATGTTGGACCTCGCCAGCCGCGGCCACCGCGCGGCCGCCTGCACGGGCGTGCTATTTGCATATGAAAACATTTTCAATTACCAACGTAAGCATGCTCCCTTATTTTAGACGATCCTTTTGTTATTCCCACCCGCGTCTAAACGCCGGCGCTTGTTTTGATAATGGAATGTAGTAGAATAGATAATGAGCTAACTCATTTTGAATAACTGAATGTAATAATGAAGTTTGAATTAATATTAACGATAATATTTTCTTAGTTTTATTTACTTAAAATATCGGTTATTATACATAGACAATTTCAGAGAACAGACGTCAACAAACGGTGTTTGGTCCTTCCCACAAAACGTTCGTGGATTTAATAATCTCAACTATAAAAAACTAAAAATATTATTACATTTAATGGAGAACGAATATGGGTCCTATATGTAAGAATAAGTCTAAGATTTATTCTTTGCAGTTTTTAAAGTAGATATTTTAGGGTTCCGCAGTCAAAAAGAAACCATCATGTTCATTCATCCGAAGTTTAATTGAGATATTCTTAAAAGTCCAGTTCTTAAAAGCGATGTTTGGGCATGGGTTTATACATGCACCTACTTATCATGCTAAAAAAGTGGTAATACAAAATATTAGATATGTTAAGGGGGACTTTTTTTCTACTCCATAGTATAGGGTGTCATTGAATAGACCGTTTAAAGATGTTGTGGAAGTGCGAAAGACTATTTTTCGCTTTAAGAATACATTTGCGGTATATTAATCTTATATTCTAATTATTTGATCAACTTACTAGTACTAAACCGTACACTGCGCATGCCCTGACACTCGAAGGTTGTTTTATCAAATCATCTTGATTATTCCCAAATTCTTATTACAACAAAAGAGTGGTTTTAATTTTTCAAATGCAGATACATATAATAGGTCGTTAAACTATCCCTAGTTTATCTAGATCTACAGTACCGCCTTGTCTCTCGAAATAAGCTTCAAATGTACTCTCCAGAAATAAGCTAACTCCGAGGACACGCGCGAGTGATTGATTAGAATGATTCCTGTTCTGTAGTCATCCGGCTCGGGGACAAGCTCGCCGTGTCGCCAGCACCATTCAACTAGGCTTGTGGATTGGTTATTTATATTGCTAACCTGTCCAAACCGGAATGTACAATATTCATAACGGACGCTTCATACTGCGAATGTTTTCTTTTTTATATTTATAAATCTATATTTAGGATATAGATTATCTGCCGCTAGAGCTTATTATATTAGACATAAGTATCTATACTAATATTATAATTAATGCGAAAGTGTGTTTGTTTGTTTGTCCCTCTTTCACGGCGCAACGGAGCGTCGCTATAGTTTGATTTTTGCTTGGGAAATTTTTGGTTGGAGGACGATCTGTAACATGGCTACTTTTTACTGCGAAATAAAATCTCACTTCTGTGGGGAGATCCATTGCGATGTATATTTTAACCAAATTATAGTTATTGTCTAACAAAATGTTGTCTAGCAACCAATGATAGAAAGCAGTCGACAACCTTTTTATTGTTGTTTTTCTTCACACGTGGGCGTAGCCGCGGGCAAAATATAGTGTACTTATAAGTTCTAAATGAGTATACAATCTAACTATTATTAGATGGTAATAACCATATTCTACAGCTCTAAGAATTCAAATATCAAAAACTAATTGCAAATAAGACTGCATAACTATTCAAAAGCGATCCCCGATTGTTTTTTATTAACAAAAAGCCGACAAAAGAGCAGACGAGGCTTATAGATGAGCAATACAACAATGTAGGACCCATTTTGTTTATCCATACTCTACGGGGGATTGACTTGTCAAGTGGCTCATGTGCTCTTACGCGGTTGTCTATATAAAAACCATACAACTTGTCCCCAGAATGGGCATCACCCCGCTGAGTTCCGTGTGGATCGGAGCGTGGTGGGTGGGCTTCATCCTGTCCGCTCTGCTGTGCCTCATTGTGGCGATACCGTTGTTGGCCTTCCCATATGAACTGCCTGGTAAGAAATTCTTTAATATGCATCTATTTTCAATTACACTTTGCTACCACCAATCCTAATTATATCACGTTTTATTAGGAGAATATTTTTTTAAGTCACTTTCGTTATCAACGTAGAGTATGAGGTCCATAAGGTTACGTATACGCAGCTTCTAGAAATTTGATCTTTGTAAAAAATATAATAATAGTTTGTGCGGAAAATTCGTGTCGATTTT
Organism: Calpodes ethlius; assembly: GCA_018251375.1. Taxonomy (NCBI): domain Eukaryota; kingdom Metazoa; phylum Arthropoda; class Insecta; order Lepidoptera; family Hesperiidae; genus Calpodes; species Calpodes ethlius. Next base: position 10,238 of record DWPA01001203.1, on the reverse strand, counting down.
CGGTAGGTAGCGGTAGAGACCTGACTGATATATCACCCAGTAGTAACTTTTATATGAATAGGATATGAATCTCAAAAAGATGAATGATTCTAAATGATTCCAAATCACTCAAACGTCTTATCTGTATTCATATAGTTATGTGTCTGTTTGTGCCATTATACTAAAGAAATCGACGGTACGTTATTAATCTTGTTATTTTTTTTCCAGGTGCAGAAGAGATCCGTGCCTCTAAAGTATCGGAGGCGCATGAAGGTGCAGCATCCAAGTCAGCGGCGTTCAGTGCACTGCACGAGCTACCGCGAGCGGCGGCAGCCCTCCTCAAGAACCCTACCTTCCTGTTCCTAAACTTAGCGGGCGCGAGCGAGGGCATGCTCATCTCCGGCTTCGCTGCCTTTCTTCCGAAGCTTATAGAAAACCAATTTGCTGTTAATGCGTCGGAGGCAGCATTATTGTTAGGTGAGGAGGAACGTGTGTGATATCAATAAATAAATCGCTTAAGATCTTATCACGGAATAGAAGAAGAAATTAATATTGACAATTGACTCAAGCTCGAAGGACCAATGTTTTATTTTCAAAATATAGTTAGAAGTTTACTAATGTGATTTTCGTCGCGAATCTTGTCTGCACAGGTGTAATCACGGTGCCGGCGGGCGGTGGGGGCACGTTCCTGGGCGGCTGGTTGGTGAAACGCTGGCGGCTGGCGTGCGGCGGTATCATCAAGCTGTGCGTGGCCTCCACGCTGATAGCTGCCGCCTTCACTTTCAGTTTCGTCCTCAGCTGCGACGATTATCCATTCGCCGGGGTTACTGTGCCTTACGCTACTCCGGCCGTAGTGGGGTGAGTTGTCTTCAGTAAGCCTCAACTCTGTATTCAGCATCTCCTGTCCTTGTTGTTGCAATGGCTGTTACTGATCCAGCAGCAGAACTTTGAGCCAATTTTGAAATTTTGAAGACCTTTTTACGGTAATATGAAGAAGTATCATATTAAATTCAAAGGAAGAAGGTTTAATTCAATAAACTCTCTATTCTCGTCGCCACATAGAATTAACAAAACATCACACTCTTGCTGTGACCAATTTTACAACACCAGAAAAATCTTAGTTTGAATCTTTTTGGTGTTTTTGTTTTGAATCATATTCAATTATACGATCTTCTCATTTTTCCTTTGGTTAAGATAGCATGTTAAGATAAAATTGCAATCAAATTTTAAGAAGCGCTTAACGAGACAATTAACTATCCCCAGTGCGGACCGGCTGATGGCGGAGTGCAACGCGGCGTGCGGCTGCGGCAACGCAGCGTTCGCACCGGTGTGCGGCGCGGGCGTCGTGTACTACTCGCCGTGTCACGCCGCGTGCCGCCGCGCCCTGCCGCAGGGCACCGCGCAGCTCTACACCGACTGCGGCTGCGTCTCCTATGGAAACGCGTCTCTTCCCGTCTACACGATAGAGGGTACGACGATAGATTTCATGTGTCGGTGAATGTGGAAAGCACTTGACCTGATATTCACACTTCTCAAAACTTGTGCGTGTCGTTGCATGCTGACCGTATGATAATGATGATGAATGATGCATCTCGCGTCCATTTTAAATTAGTCATACATGTCGTGTCTTAATTGTAGTATTTTCTTGTACCTAAAAGTAAAATATGTACGAGGTTTGCCGAACTCGTGCAAAGCGTAAGTCAATGATTTGTAAAACGGCTTTGCTTGACGTCTTGGTGTCAACAATGGTTGCAGGCAGCAACACGTCGGTGGCATACGAGGCCATCAACAGCGTGTGCCGCTCGCAGTGCCAGCACCTGTGGCTGTTCGTGGCGCTCTCCTTCTGCGTCATGCTGTTCACGTTCCTGGCCACCATGCCCGCGCTCTCCGCCACTCTTAGGTAACTACCATCTGTCACTACAAATTGATTGATTGCTTCTGGAATTAACCAAATTTTCTCTGTCTCCTAAATTGATTGAACATTCTGCTTAATCCTGGACTAATATCCCTTCCACATTTGTTAGTGTTAGTTTGGCAGCGACCAAAAACAGTGTGGCTACATTAATGGAGTTCTATGACAATTTTACTTCGGTTAATTTTTGTGTAGATTAATGCGTTAATTAGGGTGCTAAACTGTTGGCCATATCTCCGTGGTGTTATTGTTAGTGCGCTAATTAATGCGTAACGACACAGATCTGGACATGCCATAAGTGATATTTTGGTGTTTAACAGAGTAGAAATAATAGTATACATCCTATTTTATATATTCAGGTGCGTCCGCGAAGACCAAAGATCGTTCGCGCTGGGCATCCAGTGGATTAAGGTGCGGCTGCTGGGCACGATCCCCGCGCCGCTGCTGTTCGGCTTCCTCATCGACCTGTCCTGCTCGCTGTGGTCGCGCACCTGCGGCTCCACGGGCGCCTGTCTGCTCTACGACAACGTGGACATGAGCAGGTAAGCGAGCGGTGCCGGACATCGTACGATTTATCAACACAACGTCAACGATACTTTCAGCCACACGACCAACACTAGGCTTCCTTGCGTGAACGACCATTTCGCTCCGATGGCCTTATCCAAGCGACGTCCTGAACCAAGGTTCCTTACTCAACGCTCCTTGAGAATGTTCGCTATATCTTTTTTTCGAAACTGATCAAGTTTTCCTTCTTTGCATAAAATATCTTAGAGTCTCACCAAACTCGTCCCTCTGTCCGCGTGAAGCTGTGAGTTTAGGGGCAATTGCGGATAAATATTAACGCGCCCTTCTTTCCTGTAAGTTTTAATATTCCAACTAGGAACCATTTAATCGATTTGATATTCACATCCACGTATGAAAACACTATGAAATATTTATTTTACATCTGTTCTAATATACAATTGCAGGTACATGCTAGCACTGGCGTTGACGGGGAAGCTCTGCTCCTTGCTGTTCTTCTCTCTGGCGTGGTGGTGCTACAAGCCGCCGGGCGGGAAGGGCGCCGCGGTGGGTCCGGCGCTGGGGCTCGTGCTGCGGGACAAGGCCAACGGGACCGCGCCCGGCACCATCAGCACCGTCAGCAACGGCAACGTTGCCGGCAACGGACTGGCCAACGGGTACTGCAACCCCGCTCTCGACTGCACCGACCATTTGTAGACGTCGACCGGGATACGACTTAGATTTGTAATCTTATTCTAATGATAGACGGAAACCATCAAAGGCGCCTGATAACACTATAACTGATGGAAGGAACGGTGCTTATCCACAGGTCAGCGTCTGTAACCCAGCGCTCGATGGTTTCACCTTCAATTGAACTTGGACTGAGCGAAGACTTAGGTTTAAGATTCTACAATACGAGGGTAGGCGGAAAAAAATGTTCGTAACAAAAAGAAAATGAATTATTTAAATCGCAATCATCGATCCGTTGACCAGTATTGTGAATTTAACCTGTAAGAAGTGGAAACTTGATCTTATCGGTAAGACAAAGAAAGTAAGGGTTAATGTAACATTGAATCAAGTTACCAATGACGTAGCAGACGACAGTGATGTTACTACGAAGGCGATTGAAGACGAGGATTTAGTGTTTCTGGTTTGGGGAATTTCGCAAAACGTAGCGATAAACAGCGGTTAATTAACACAACTTCGAGAAATCAGCTACTTTTAGTTTACGGTTAAATCATTGTAGGATATGCCCCGGTTGTCGCATGTCCGAAAACGATAAGTAGGAATACTTAAAATTGTGGGTATTACACTTATACACCTAATACATGATTCGTAATAAAAAAATATTTGATAAAAAATCAAAACTGTACGGACCATTTATCGAACTTTTTCTTTGGTCTATGGTTTCCGCCATCGATTTAGACGTATTACGTCCTCATACTTTATCTATGGTATGAATTATTTGCCCGATCAATTATTAATAATAGTAAAATAAAATAAATAAGGTTGCTAGTAAAACCCTAACATCCGATGAAATATATTTCATAATAAATGCGTTTATAAAATTACAGAAAGTACTCAGTTCGCATCACACAGGTCGCATAATGGATCCTCAGTCATGAGTACCTTTGTACATTTATTGTTGTTTTAATATTTTATACAAACTGACTTGAGTATTCTTTCTACGTTTAATGGTATCCATAGATCAATCGATGGTCTCGCTGTAAGTATTAAAACATTCCACTTTACACTATTATCAACTAAGACTAGTTTTATACATTTAAAATATTAAATATTAATCGGATCCGGGACCCTTCGCTTATCAGCCGGTGTCGCTACGAAGTGTTCTTCAGGACCGACGAAGTGGTGTGGGTGACCTACACCGTGGGCTGACCGGGAGAGAACGTCTCTCGCTCGGCATTGAGCCCACACTTTAATAAATTGTCAATTTGACTCGTAGATTTTACATATGTTGTATAAATAAATAGAATAATACAGGTAAGTTATTTAAACATGCAGAACTAGGTTAGTAACGGTACTTGATGTATTCAGAGATCGATGTATGAGAGGTCCGCGCGTATCGTTCTATCTGTTAGTGTCTAGTCTGTGGCGTACCGCGCGAGGACGGCGCCGACTGACGGAGTTCGGGGAAGAGCAGTTCGTCCATAAGGCACGCATTGATTCCTTGACAAAGCATATGTCGTACGGCTCCGAACGCCGCCGCGCTCTATTTCGCCGCCGTTCTAGTAGTCTGTTTGTTTAATTTCATTTGTCCTATTACTGTTGTATATGTAAGTATTTTAGATTGAATTTAGATTAGTCTTTTCGCCGCCGTTTCGTCAGTCGGCGCTGGCCGTAACTGTCGCAATATCTACCTGTGTCCCGTATGACGTTTTGTTGTAAAGCATCTGTGATGTCGTAGTCTTTACAATGCATTATTATGATTAGTGTATCTAGATTATAAGTAACAAAATGTATAGAGTAGTAACTAGCATATTAAGTAATTTCGTAACGTACCCTCTACCAGGTATTGGAAATTTTTTCGTGATTATTCTTTCGATACAAACACACGCCCAGTTACAATGGGCTTCGAAACATATTTTGGTACTTTGTAACATTCTCAAACTATGTTAGGTATACCTCTCACGTAGCCGTAAGAATATTGAAGTGGAGTACAATTTGTACCGGCACAGTTTTAATACATGTCATAAGTAATACATATAGACTTTATAGAGTTGTGGGCATCGTGCCTCTCATGGGCGTGTCCTGCTTCTGGTCCAGGGGGGAAATCAGATAGTTTTTTCACCCAGTAGGGCTAAATAGATTTTTAATGAACAAAAGAAGGTGGGGGGAAGAACACTGGGGGCACTCAAATTCTTGGAGAGGTAAGGATCCGCGATACGCCCATGTTGCCGCCCAAGTTTTACTGCTATCCGCAATCCTTGCGCTGTTCCCAATATTTCATCTATCCATAATTTTAGTTGTTACTCCCTTGTCTATCACCTTTTCCACAGATTAAAGATAGAATATTGGGGATAGACGTATATCGAGTACATGGAGTTGTTTAATTATTTGTTAAGTTGTGAACATCACATCGCTACTTGTTATTTGTAATGTTAAGTGTATTTTGGTTGAAGACTGATTGTTTATTTAGTGATAGATGTTTAGGATAAGGTTCTTATAATTCAATTGTTATTGGGGGAGGTTCGAGGGGGGTGCACTCGAATAAACGCACAATAGAACAAGCCAACCAGTCGCGTAATACTTTAATATTCAATATAACGACCAACACTTACTCGTGGGGAAGCTAAGGGGGTCATTGGTCCGTCGAAAATATTTCATCATTTGAATTTATTTGTGAAAACAGTTAACATCATAGTTTTTGTGACACTTTAACCATTTAAGTCAGGAATTAGATGCCATGTGCCAGTACTGGTAGAAATTTATTATAATAAAACTCGAAATAATTGATCTTTTCTTTCAAGGTTTTGTTTAATAGTAAGCATTAATTATGGAGGTGTTTCAGTGGATACTTAATGCATTATTGCATCGTAACTGGTTAACGCAACTTTTGTTTGGTGAAGGAATTTTATATACGTAAAATGGAACGTGGCTTGGTTACGCACTGCTCGGTAAATTGGCAGAACTTCGAATTTTAAATAAAGTACGTTGATTTTTTGATATAGCGTTTATTCATATGTTAAATGTTTAATAATTGCATTATTTATTTACAATTAAATTTGTTATTTATTGGATTTATTTAAATTTATATGTAAACTATTCAAAGTATATGTAAATTAGCAATACCGGTAACTCCTAATTCGTACTGTATATTACATACCGTTTTACAACCCCATTTTAAATAGATTAATATCAACTCCTTTATAAACTTATACACTATACCGATGCAATTTGTACAATATGTATAGTACTTATAATCTATTGTAAAGGTGATCAATTTTGAAATTGTACAATTTTACACTTATTGAATACTAATAAAAAAAAAAAATAATGTTGTAGTTTTCTTTTAATCTAGTTAGTCAATGAATAAGTGGAAAACCCTTTTGATAATTAGTAGTCAGATTTCCATAGATACCACCAATATCCGGCGCCACCCACGCCTGGATGGTAACAATTGCTGGCGGGTACCTGCACTATTTCTGGCGCTTGCGCGACCGAAACACTTCAACATTTTAAGCTTGATTTTAGCACGGTGGTAGATAGTTAGGTGTGTGAAAAGCCTACTACAATACATGAGTGCCTTCGGGATTTAAATGGGTGGAAAGAAGCCCAGCGATCTCCAATTCCTTCATGACCCCTCAGGTTTAGTAGTAGTTATCATTTAATAATGAAACTCTAAAACTGTCTAAAGGTAGTACTCAGTAGACAGGTGCAATTGGTTCAGTTGGTTCTACCGTCACTTGACGCCTCAGGTTTAGGTTTATAAGTTCTCACCAGCTCCACTGATCATAGCTGGTGACGAGCGTCTCCTTTTTGTTCCTTGGGCACTACTACTAAGTTGGTTATTTCTATTAGTTAAGTAATTTTAAGTACAGTCTTATTAAAAAATATATCACTTAGTTTAAATTGATATACATATCTAATAAGATTCTTTACTAATGTTGTGTTTCACACGATAAAATCAGCATAAACCAAGACAACCATGACTTAAATAAAATACCATGAAAATATAAGCAATATATTACAACATTACAAAACTTAAATGCATTAATATTTCAGTATGCTATATACTTATAATAACATAAGGCTTACGTCACGGCCAGTATTTATTAATGTATTTTAAATCAAAATTCATAATTCATATTTCTTATCTTCCGCGTTGTTACTGACATTTAAATATGGAATTCATGATTTTTTTTACAATGAAAGACGAGCGTTATTCTTTTAAAGAGTCTCCCCTGCTCTTATAGTTCTGTTTGATGTTAGGACATGGTTCATCTATTTATTCGGAAGTATTGGCCGGGAAAAATAGCACGCCACGGGAACTAGTTCCTTAAACATTACACGATTAAAAGAATTTCACGCCCTGGTTATCATCGAACATGATCAATTCGCATTTCCCTTTAGTTTCTAGTGTCCTGAGAGCCTTTAATAGCACGCTGGTGTCTAATCCATGGAACTCTGGAAATTAAAACACAAATATTTTTGAAGAGTTTTTTTTAATACATGTAATCAAATAAAAAATATAATTTTGGCCCTGACATATCTTAAATAATTGTATAATAAATAACATAAAATTTAACAGTTATCCAAAATGATGTCTTCTGGACCAAATGTGTTCAGGCCGAATAGCCCTATGTCTTTAATAAAAAAGAAATGATATAATTGTCAAGAACTTTACTTGTCACTGATAGGATTTATTATATTATTTTTCTTAAACTTCCTTTAAATTATATTTATATATATATATTTCAAAATAAAAGAACGGTAATTTTATATACTCTGACTTCAGCCCCCCCCCTCATTAACAAAATGACTGTACAAGAATAACTGTAATTGCTTATCACATTATGCATACAAACTACATAATGAGGCATATTGACAGGTATATGATCGTTCTGTTCTTCAACAGTACGATATGTACAACAGTAAGTCAATATTTCGGCAAAAAATGAAACATGCAAACTCTACACTGTTAATTTACTACTTCAGCATAAAAAATATCAAAATATGCATAGTTCTAATAGATTTTCCTTTAATTAACAAATATTGGCTACATGCTAAAACTTCTTTCAATTTAATCACAATAGTTATACAATAGTAATACATACCTTCACCTATAGTATTTTCACCGTCCGTCAATTCAAAAAGTGTACACACAGAATTGTTCATGCCATTGCTACAGACCCAGCTGTACACCATGTTGCCCCATTCATCCAATGAATGCCAGTATATTTCCCATATATTCATGGTCTTATCGACAGGTGCAGCTCTTCCATTCTTAGCCATGTGCTGTAACACAGTTGCAACTGATTCTTGTGATAATTTCCTATTGATTGAAGCATTATTAAACAGTGGACTATTCTGTGACTCCCTAATGTCTATGGTAGATTGCTTTGTGGCTTTCATGTACTCTGCGGTTAGCTGCTCCCAAGCTTCTAATTGCTTCTCTCTTGTCTCTAAATGTGGCTGGATTCTGAAACAAGGAAATTAATAATAGTTTTTTTCCTTTTATTCATTTAAGCTTAAAAGATTGGATAAAATTTAAATTGATTGAATAATATTCACTATGTTTATTATCTCATTGTCCTCTTTGAAAACACACATAAACATATAATATTACAGTTCACACACATAAAAGTATTTCCAGTATATTTCTTGCAACAAAAATGCCACCCCGAATACTTACACTATGTACTTTTAGTTGAATTAATATATTGTTGATATGTTTCAATTAATTTCTTCTCAGTGATCTTCCTTTTTACCAAAGTCGATGCTGGTTTTGGTTCCAAGTCTGTTAGTGAAACTCTGTAGGAGACTTTCGTGTCACCAATCTGAACACTTGGTAGATCACCAACAATTTCAGGAGAGAAGCTGATCATGATCGAGCAATCCTTTGCAACAGCAGATAAAAGACCCAAGTGCATAGAGTTAAGGTTGTCAAAGAACTTTTTTCTATCTTTCTTAATGCTAAGCTTTAAGTTCTGTGCGTCCAATTCATTTATTATAGATGAAACATATTCCAAGCTACCATCACCGCTGATAATGTCAGGCGCCAAATCATTTGATAATTTTTGTAACTTCAAGAGCTTGTAAAGAATAGTGTTACTATTTAGATTGTTGTCTTCTAAGCATTTTCCATTTTCTGATGTAAACACTACTTCCTCCATTTTATTTGTAATTGTATTTGATTCTTCGTTAGTTAACAAAATATCAATTAAAAAATTGAGAAAAATATTTGTTGAAGGAAATATGCCCGTATTCTTAACTAATTCATGAAATTGTACAATATCACACTTCTCATTATAAATGATTTCTCCATCTTTAAACATTTTAAAATTGTTTTGAGGATTATGTGCTAAGCTCAACAAGGCTGTTTTCATTCTCTTTCTATCTCCAGAAAATAGACTGAGAGGGCAATAGCTACTTACACAATTAATTTCCTTCTTTTGTAGTTTTAAGTATTGTTTCAAACAATAATAACATTTTGGGAGTTTATAGAAAGTAGATGATTTAAATCCTTCTTTCGGTTTGATTTCTATACAGTAGTTCACATTGTTTGGACTAATCATTGTTAAGTTAAGAGCTTTAATAGCAAATTTGCTAAGGTTTGATTTATTTATTCTACGTAGAGGACGAACTTCGAGTAGCTTTTTTGATAAATAAGCTAAACTTTCTGGTGAAATCTCGATAAGTTCTTCACGATATTGATAGCCGTCATAGATAAGTGGTACCATCACACAGTTCACGAATTTGAGGGAGTTCTGTATTTCGCATAAATGAACAATATCACTGTCTTCTTTAATAAGGCGAAGAACGTAATCCGTGTTCAAAATTTGTAAGACTACGTGAACATTGCCTTCGTTTATGTATTTCCACTGTTTATCAGAAATTTCCATTGTGAAATTGCAAAAATGGAATAGTTAAAGTGTTTTCGAAAAATGTATCTACTTACGTAAAGAAAGGAGGAAAATTATACTGCCAAGGCCATGCTAAATCTGCCATGATTTGAAAATTTTCCCACTGAATATTAATAATCTGTTTATATTTCTTCGTAATTCACGATACAATTCCTTTTCAATACTACTTTGCGAGGATTGTTTCAGATAATACCAAGTTGATTTTAATTTTGTTGTCACCAAGTATTATTGTCAACTGTCAA
>DWPA01001202.1:0-19583 GCA_018251375.1 Calpodes ethlius | reverse complement strand
ACATATAAAATAATTTGTCTCGCGTACTTTCGAAGTAGTTGTTTCTCATTGATATCATCATCATCATCTCAACCCATAACTCTCCCACTGCGAGGCTCGGGTCTCCTCACACGATGTGAGGGGTACAGGCCATAGTCCACCACGCTGGCCAACTGCGTATTGATGCTCATTGATATAAAAATACTTAATATTTTTATTATTTCATATTTTTAATTACAAAATATACTGACCCCTATATATAATAAACAATAATATAATAAACTTTGAGTACTTACTAACATAATAATAACTGTATGTGAAACAAATACATATATTATTTATTCGGTTTATTCCAGCTTCAAACCCTTAAAAAACTATAAAATATTGGCATTGTTCCAAATTCAATTTTTCCCGGAGCTCCCATTAATCACCAATTCACTCTTCCGATGGACATGAAAGCGTCCATGCATCTGCGCACCTATTACCAAGATAGCGATCATTTTTCAACGAATTTTGAGCTGTTCATTCTTAAACCATCATATAGGTACGTTAGGTAAGGTACGTTTTATTAGAGAAATTTTAAATTTTAACTTTTGATTGATGTCTAATAAATGAAAGTAAAAAAAATTAAAAGAAAAAAAAAGATTTCTTCTACGTTTTTTGCAGGCAATGCAATATGCCTATGGTTTGTTTCCCTGTCACATTTGTATATTAACACATCGTTTAACGCGCTAAAAATGATCCCACGCAGATGAAGCCCAGAATGAGTTCACTAATTAACGTGTTAATCGACATATAAATTAACGGAAAGTAAAATTTATACAGAACTCCATTAATTTAAGCAAGCTTTTAACAAAAAGAGAAAATTACAATAAATATAATAAATTTTCTAATAAATAATCTAAAGTATACTAAAACAAGGCAAACAAAACTAATTATATACAAGTTATTATATAAAAGATAATTAAAAATTCTAACCGGGGTGTTTAAAAATCAAAGTACTAGACATCAAAAGCTACAATGTTTATTTATCCATTCGGAATTCAATTAAAACACAAGGCACTTAACTTTTAAATCTGTTCGACATTTTGCACATACGCAAAACAATTCGGAATTAGTTAACGAAATGGAAAACAACACAAAATGGTTCGGAAATGGACCGATTTGTATTACGTTGGTAAAGCTGTGTTCATCGGATTACTTTAATTTGAAACAAAACTCTCAAACGAAGATTTGTGTCATTGTTACACGTGTGTGGTTTTTACCTTAATCTGTTAAGAAAATTATGTGTGATTAATGGAAAGAACTCAATGTGTGCAATATTGTTTCATTAATTAATAAATAATGTCTTATTAATGACATCGAAATATATTACATAAATTACTAAATCTGGACTTATATTTCCTAAAAACTAAGACCACGTCAGCTTGTACTTTTTTGTATGTCCAATCCAATCTAATGGTACATCACCATCGCTCTTGATGGCAACGCCATCCACACACCATTAATCTTCTTTTTGCTCGTTTATCGACAATATTTACGTCATTAAAACTTAAATTTACAACAGAGTAAATTAATAGTATGGGCAATCTCTGGAGGAATGATATCGCAACCCATGTTAAATTTAACGAACCATTGTTAGTAGGATAATGGGTTAATATTCCGGGAATACATCCCGGTTCTATCTTCTATTGGTTCTAACTTCTATTGGTGTAGCTGATACGATAAAAACATTTAGCAAGTAAATTTATAATTATAAATGTACAATTATGATTACTTAACTTTTGTCATATTATCTGTCCAAGACAGTTAAATGAATCTCCATCGTCATCATTACAACTCATTTCTCACTGCTGGGCTCGGTTCTCTTTTCACGAGGTGAGGGGTAAAGGCCATAGTCCACCACGCTGGTCAAGTGCGGTTTGACAGATTTCGCACACCATCGAGAACATTATGGTAAACTCTCAGGTTTCCTCACGATGTTTTCCTTCATCCAATCTAGTGATAATTAACTTGAAAATGAATATTAAACTATAAAATCAAAGAGTTATTTAACGTGTTTATATTATGATAAAACTGAAGCACTAGCCGAGTATACATTAATAATAAACATCGGATATCGATACGAGTAGGAAAATATTTAATGAGCAGTAAATAGGTACTTACTTTAACGAAGCAAAATGCTTATTCGTTGTGAATAAAGTAACAAGCATTAACTAATAATAAGTAAAAAAAGTAAAATTGTTATAACGCAGCTGGTTTATTATCGATATAGCTACTATTAAATTCGGCAATAGACGAAGATTTTTTTTTTTTTGATAAAAAATAATTTCTTTTTATTAATTATTTGACATTAAAATTTTCTAAGTTCTCCTATTACCAAAGCTCGCCACTTGTTTAGACAAACGTCCATATTAATTCTTTCGTATCTTCTTGCCATTTCAAGGCTTGTTGGATTTATTTGCTGGAAATAAATCTTCATTTCTGTCCGACCTTTAATGAATTTAGAACAGGCGAAATGAAGTTTTGGGCTTGTGAAATGTATACAAATGTTCCTTAACTCTCGGGCGGCTTTGCAAATACCATTGTAGCAAATCTGGGTCTATAGACATTAACGCTTCATTTGCATAACGTAAAACATTAGTTTAAAATTAATAATACATTTGTGGTTAAAAACTAAAAACAGAATTTTAAAGTGCTTAAAATTTTGTAACTGTGAAATTAATTAGTTTTCTCGTGTAGTGCCAACCCTGACTGCAGTATGCGGTCATGCTTATTATAAATTTTATTTAGCATCGAAACTAATGCAATGTGTACATGCATGGTAGTTAAAGTGCAAATAGTTTTAATTATTTTTTGCAAGAATGAACCCCTATAAACATATTAGCAATCATTGCAAATTAAATAAAAGCTTCTAAAATATTATGAAAAACACCGATTCCAAAAGCCCTGTGAAACATAATTAATATTGCTTAATTTATTTATAAGTATTTCTTTGATTAAAAAATAAATGGAATAATTTTATGGACAAGCAAAAGTTTATCTTATTCTAAGTGTAAAAAGGACAAGCTAAATAAAACATTACTCACCCACGACCAATTTAATCATGACAGAATACTTGTGGGCCGTTTATGTTTCTTTATTTATTCAAATAATTTTGGCAAAGACATACGTTTCTGAAGTTTCTCTCTGTAGCTAACTTGTGTAGGCGTATCCATAAAAATTACATATTGGACAAAATAAACTTTATATTTCCCTCCTACAAGCATATTTCCTTAAGTTACGATTACATTTCGTATTAATTTATACACACACAGATACACAAAAGGTACTTACTACCAGTTCCTATAACAATGATTTTAAAAATTGATCGCTTCATATATTTTCATTGATATCGTTAGTAGATACCAAAAATAGAAAACAAAATGTTTATTTAGTCCTCTTTTTTTTCGGAAAACTAGTCTTCACACGAAATGCCATTATCCATTCGAAAAATAAAACCTAAGAAAACATTGAATAAATCGTAAATAGTACAAGTACCCTTCTAATTGTTTTCCTTCGGTAAAGGAAGTGATTATCAAAATGATTTACTAGGAAATAATTTCTCCAATATAATAAATTGTTTTCAAACATTTAATTACTTTTCTTATTAACTAAGAATTAATCAATTTGTACAAAACATTAAAACATTGTAAATTAGTTTGTCCAAGTAAACGGTGTCTCGTAAACCTGATATAATGAAATAATTTTCTATTACAAACCTTCGTTTTGAATCGGAAAATAATTAATACTCATCCTCAAAAAATATTTACAAGAAATTCTTTAAATTTATTTACCTATCTTCTAAGCTCCTAAAAATATTGAAAAGAACACATAGAAAAATATTCTAAATATTTTTTTTCTATTGTTTTATTACATACCCCCTTTTTCTTAAATATCTGCCATAAACTGATATTAAATTACAAGGATTGCTTCCGTAATTAAGGAGGATTAGAATCAAGTGCGAAATATAGAAGGGTTAGTGGCCAACCCAATTGTCCAAAGTTTTCATGTCGCTCTAAGGTCTATGACATGGATTAACGACTGTTATCTAGCGATAACAATCGGTAACGATGTCTTTACGAGCCCTTCGAAGTACGGTAGCGCTTAAAAATTAGGTCAATATGAGTAGTGAGCTTACAATTTTAGGTCGATTTTCCTGTAGAGGTATGCAAGGATCGTTACGGATATGTCAAATCGTTTTTCAATTGTTTTCTATTGCCCCTCAATCCTCCTGGTGGATGCCTGATCATACATAGCATATCAACTTCATACGTCTAAGGTAAAAAGCTCCTTCCTATTATGTTATAAATTTATTAGATCGGTATAACTTATGTTCTCAAAGGCTACTACATCAAAGTTTTATTTAATTAACTAGACCTATGATCTATTTGACAAATATGAGTTAATACTCATATTTGTCAAAAAGATCGTTAAAATTAACCAAATAAATGTTCTTTGATATCAATTCTCAAATAAACTAACTTAAGTATTAAAAAAATCGTAAACGACTGTTATCTAATGATAACAACCTAATGAATTAAGTTATTAAACGACGGAGTGATCTTCTAAGCATATAATTTAAAAAAAGAACTGCCACAAGCGGTCAGTCATCACATAAACCACGCCCAAAATTACTAAATTCTGTTAATAACTCATGAGATAATTGTCCGGTTACCAGGTGCACCAATCCCAATACTGTACATCACTTGGAAGTATTACATTATAATATTACGATAAATAAGACTTACAAGTTACAAAAACATTTGTCATGACACTAAAAGTAATAAATCATATGAAACGTGCTATACAGTACATAAACTCATCGTAGTCGTCTCTAAATAAATTGGGACACGGGACAACGTTGCCATAATATTTTGATTTATCGCTCGCACGGTTAACAAAGTGAATATGACGGTACATTTATTACATGCATAGTATATGAATTATAATATGAGAAAATAAAAATATGGAACATGAAAATGCGACCAATACAAGTGTCACTCCATGTTAGTTTAGACTTTGTGAAATGTTTGTATGATATTACCTACTAAATGGATCTACTACAATATATTCATATGTTATGAATTATACCGATAAAGAGTCAGATACTTACTAACCAAATTTTCAACCAATCAAATTCTGTACAATTCTATATTAAATACAAGCAGTTCAGTTACATGAATCTTAGACCAATGATTTTGTTAACAAAAATCCACGTATGTATTTACGATTTCAATTGACGTACTTAATTTATACTTTAACATCGCTTACCATCTAAATAACGCATATGAAGTAAGGCTTAATTAAATAAATTGAATTTAATTTCAAATTTGAGTCGATTTCACCATAACAGTAGGAGTGACTGTTTAGTATTTTAAAACTGAAACGTCAAAAACTTTACATTAATTAGTGAATTTCATCAACAAAACCTGCTTGTTTCCTCACTTGTAACTACATACTATCAATACTAATGGTACATATTCTGTTTTTGAATAGCATACATAGTAAAACAATGCCATCTTTTTTTGAAAAGCGTATATTGGATAAACATAAACATCGTTCTTTCAATAACACAAAATATAAATACACTTTGTCAAATGAATACGCATTGTCACGGACGTTACACTGACCTAGATCAATTTTAATACTAAAAAACTATTTGAATATAAAAAGAAATCAATTACATATAGACATATATAGTATACATATACATACGATTTGCCCGTCTAAAATATCTAATATATAAAAATGAATGTTTGTCTGTATGTCCTTTATAGAAACGTAAACGATACATTTAATAATGTGATGATCTTCAGGAAAGTCGTTGTGTATGAGCCCACGAAAGTTTCTAAGTTAGTACGACCAATTTTCGACAGGTGACGCCACTGTCATTGCAATTAATTTCATATATTTCCGTTGCAGCTCGTGTTAGCGTAGCAATACGCGCAGGGTTCAGCTAGTAACATATAAAATAATAATTTAGCATCAAACTACATATTTATGAGAGGGGCGAAAACTGCATGCGATCACACACTATTTATAATTCCCATAGTTCTTAAATGTCAAAATGTCATGTGTTAAATGTCATTTCATCCATCATGAACAATGTCTTCTAGGAGAAACCTACTGACTATACTTCTCAAACTAAGTAAATTAGGGTCAAAAGTTATTTGCAAAATTAAATGAATTGTCAATATGAATAGCCTGTTTCAATAAATTAAACTCTTTCCAAGATAATTACATTGAAGCAACAGTTTAATTATCTTAAGGCCACTAATTACGAGCCTTAAATTTATTTTGTACTCTATATTCCTTTGATGACCTTTTAGTTTTACATATTTATAACTTTACGACAATTACCTACTTGTCAAACTTATTACTAAGAGACAATAAAATGTATTTTTTAAACAAACGTTACTACAATTTATGTTATACCTAAATAAAGTTATAAAAATAATACCAACGATTTAAAAAGATGGAACTGTTAAGAAAAAGTGGAACGACTCCAAAAGTATTACTTTAAAAGTATGAAAAAATAAATTAGAGACATACAATTGTTTTAAGGTCTGTTCCAGTAATGTCGGAGAAAGTGGAGTCGTCTTTATTTTTTTAAACTTTTAATATCTTTGGACTTTATCCGACATTTTATTAAAAAAAAATGTTTATGATTTTTTTTTTCTTGTTTAAAAGGAAACATTGTTATTATAGCTGCAGTAAATAAGCATAGTAATTATAGCTGCAGTTATCGAAATACTATCGATTTAGATCTCAATATTTTATTCTCAGTTATTTGAACATTAATAGTGTAGTAAGTACTTACATTCAGTTTAATAACCACGATTATGAGGCCACACTAACTCGGTAACAAACCGTTAATTTGTGTATCAACCAATTTTGCTACTACACATCGTAGGGTCTACTTACCCTGATGGTGCTCCGGTTCGGAACGAAACACGTGTTGGTGATGGTATGTATGTTGGTATACCTTAATTTATTGTAGTGCATGTTTTCCTTTGTTGGAGAGAAGTACCACGCATGTTTTCAATTATATACTGTCACAAATTTTAATCGCGGATTGTTACAAAGTAAACTAATAACAACTTAATTATATGTATATGGTATATTATAAAACATTTTACGATTGATTTAAATCGTAAATTTTAGACAGATTAAAAACGTTCACTATTGAATAAATAGATTTTCAGACCCCAGCATATCCAACAGAAGGGACCAGATACCATAGCTAATTTTACTTACAAAATCCCTGTATAAATTATACTTTTTATAAGGGGCAACAGATGGTACTGAATCTCGCTTACGAATTTATTGTGAAGATTACTTAAATAGTAGGATGAAATAATTCTTTAATACAGATTTCACACAATGATATTTTACTTTAGACATATAGGTATTCGGTGTCCTTTTCTGCATTGAAATTTAATACAGTAATTTATCCTATCCCTCTCCGGCAAACAAAAGTCTAAAACGTCTGTAATGTTGTGTGTACATAATGCTGTTTGTCTACTATAGAATTAAGCTAAAAGATTTTGTATATCCTCATGGTTTTCTTTCTAACTATGGCTAAGGCATTTCCATCCTCGTAGAGGTCAACATTCTCACCGTTGATAACCCAGAGCCTTTCCCGCGGCGAGGGCTTTATAATAAAGTCAATGTTATTTTTAAGCCGTTAATATGATAGTGATTATTATTGAAATTATTAGCTTCCAAGAAACATGCCTAGCGAGTTACCACTAACTATATTTTTCTTGAATCAGTCGCCGAATAACTCATAACATCCGGCTCCGGAAGAGCTTAAGAGTAATTTTTTTTCTTTCTTGTTTCGCCTGTCTTCATTCTTTACCAACAATATAATAGTGGGCGTTTAATTTTACTAATATCCACGGGAAATTGTAACCATTTACTAAGTGGCCTATTTCCTCAACAATTTAAAAATATTGGTGATTGAATTTGGTGAAATTTTGACCAATTAACATGTGAAAACTTTAATATCCGCATATCCAACATCGTAACATCTGCTTAACATCCTTTCAACGTGGTGTCTGTACCAAACGTGCTCGTTATTGGCTATGTTCACACATCCGCACTCTGCAAACAATTTTCTAACAAACTTTCATATCGCATCCGCATGCACTATCGCCAACAAGAGTGGTTTTACACATCGGAAATTGTTCGAAGCTTTAGTTACCGTTTCAATATAGACCAAGGAAAGTACTTCAATTGTTTTTTGAAATTGAAAAATACTAAAAAATACTCTTCTTAAAACAAAATAGTTTTTTTTGATCCTTGCTTACCTATAAATACTAATAGCAACAGATCTCTCTTGTTGGACTTTACTATATATTTCTAACAAAACTTTTACAAGGTATATGGATAACTGACACGTTGTACCATCTTCATTTTAAAATAAACTGTAAAGGATTTGTACTATTAAGGCTATTGAAACATTATGAATCTGGCAGCTTGTCCTAAGTGATTGACCAAGTTAAACAGCACTAGGCACATTCGGTATTAACTTAAAATTTTTAACTTTAATAATATTGTCATCTTTAGATAGCAGTTGTCGAGTCAACTTGGAAGACCTTCGGGAGCCATAACAACATCCGACACTTGGGTTGGCTACTAACCCCTCCACTGATATACACTGCAACATGGTAGAGTGTGTCTTAAGCTTCCACAGTTATGATATGGGACCTGTCCTGTATGAGTCATGAGGGTTGAAGCCTAAGTTACTGTAAAGTTTTCAAAAAGTTTTCATGCTCAATAGTAGCTGTCAAAGCGTGGTACTTTACACTAAGATTTTTACTTAAATAACGAATTACGATTAGTTGACATGTCATGTGACCTTTGAATGACTTACTGCCTATTATCATAAAATGTGTTTACAAAATTATGTTAAAATTGTTACCAATAAAACATATTAAAATACATTATGCAATGTAGGACACCGTTACAGCATAAATATTTTGTAGATTGACTTAAAGGGGACATAAAAGGGTGTTCACCTTTATGTACGTGCCGGATACGTACCGGATGGGTGTCTCTATGCGGTAGTGTGGTGTGTCAGAGCCCTCCTATTCTACTGCACTGACACGGCTTCATTGGTTGCCATGACAACAGTCACCAAACATTCCAGGTATCTGGGTCGGTCGTAGAATATGCGCGCAATCTGCCATCTTACCGAGCACCTGAATTATTCTACAACGAATACTTTTCTGGCGATCGACTTTACAAAAAATTCTGAATAAAACGTTATGTACGACTTGATCAACTTTCGCTTTTGTGTATTTATGTGCAGATGTTATGTTCTTGCTACGTCTGCGTTTTAACGCGTTAAAAATTACAATACATAAATATAGCCAACAGTTTAGTGCGTTAATGTGACCATTAACCAATAGAGAACTAAATTTGGTATATAATACAACGACGAACATGTCAAGTAATGTAAATACAGGTTAATAACTTAAGGTGTTGGGCTTGTAAATATTAATCAGATGAAAATCCCTGCTTTATTATGGAAAATATTTTATAATAAATATTCTTCTTCTAGAACTGAAATCAAAAGGGATCCACAGTCATAAAAGCAAAATTATTTGTTAGTTTATCAATATGTTTGTTTGAATCAAATGTTACAAGTTGATTTAGAACTTTTTCCTCTTATCCCATGAATCAAAAATTTTCCACACTGTTTTTTTACAATGACAAGCATGACCTGATTTAAGAATAGAACGACACGAGTTTTTTTTTACATTCATGTAATGTAGGGTAATATATTTATGTGCTAATATAGACTTATATATTATTTTAATGAGCTTTCTAATCATCAACTTTAATGTTAACCCCAACATCAAAACATTTCTCGTGAACGAATAGACTTTAAACTCTTACTCAGGCTACTCGTACATACACTACTTTTAAATTCCAGACTATCTGTTACTTAGGTAAAGTTAATTACAGAACTTGTATAGGATGTTATCTATCTTCACAGAAATCCTATACTTCGGTTTGCTACCTTTGGTTTGGCGTTGTACCCTCCATTTCCTACAATTAATTCCCACCAATATAACAAATAGGTACCAACGTAAACTGTTTATCGATTGGAACCTCTGACTTTTACACGCCTCCGAGCGCAAAGTTTCAGCACGAACGTTCAAGTTGTTAGAGAACTTAGAGATGTTAATTCCTTCATCACAAGAAAGACACGATTTATGTTGCTCTGAATAAGGTAAAGGATAGAAGTCTCGATTTACAGATTATTAAAATGTTTCCTTTATTTAAAGTTACGAGTTTTATCACTTTTAAGCTTCCGTTATACAAGAATATCTTGCGTATTGCTGATATATAATATTATTAATATTTAAAATTGGTGAAGTTTATTGCATAGAAAAGAACCCTCGGACTCTAGTAATACTAAAACGAGAACGAAACCGCAACCAAAAATAAGGCCTACAAATGTAAAATTAAACCAAATAATTATTAAATGCAGTAACGTAATGTACACGAGATATTTTTTATTACTAAGACAAGTACAAGAACTATAGTTACAAGAAGTAACTATAGTTACAGTATATATGTGACTATAGTTATAGTTACTTCTTGGTCTACAGGATTTATAACTTACTAGCTAAATCGAACTGCCATGACAGTAATTCATTTAAAATGACAGTGGCACCACCTGTCGAAAATTGGTCGTACCAACTTAGAAACCTTCGCGGGCTCATACACAACAATTTTGCTAAAGATCATCACATGATTGAATGCATAGTACACGATTCTATAAAGGACATACAGATTCATTTTTATATATATATAAATACAACAATACGACTATACCGTAAAAAGATAATTTAAAACGAACTACATTTGTGCAGCTCTAGAACAATTTCTATCGATGTTTCAACTCAAACAACGCGTATCGAGTAGCTCGATGTCGATAACTAGGTAAATACGAAGCCGGTTCGTATAGTGTTTGTTCCTGAAGCGGTTGAACATTTCTCTGAGAGAGAAATTACTATCTAGAAAAATATTCCGGGGAAATGCATTATGAGGAAATGTTTTTTTTTTCATTAAATGCTCAATTACAGGCTGACAGGCGCACAAAAGACAGACGATTCGAGAACATTTTTTTTTAAGAAATTTCGTTTGGATGTGTGTCTGTGTGTTTCTTCCCATTAATCTCAGAAGCAGCTTTAAATACAGTTTTAAATTTTTGAAGTAACCTTATATTTTTTTAGTTTATTTATATCGAATCAAAAAAAGTTTTGTTCATGTTAATTTACAACCCTTTTTTTTTTTTTTTTGAAAATTGGTACATCGGATACTTAGGTTTTTTTTTTGCAAGGGCAGATAGAAAAGTATTGTGAAATCAATATCACAGCTAATCAATTTCCCCTATTGACTAAGCTGTCTTTTATAAATGAGGGACGTTAAGTTGACTAAGTGTAAATAAATAAAACTTAAGATACTTTCCTTAAAACAAATAATAGTTCTAGGAACAATATTATATTTTTTTAATTTATTCAGCATTAATTATAAATCAAGTACTCGATTTTCTGCATATCACAGCTGCATATCGCTTGGTAACACGACAGTATTATTATCTCCGCCATGCATTTCACAGATTGTCGGCTTAACTCGATAATAACTTAAGCCTTTAGGCCCGCCAGCCAGTGTTCGTTAAAAAGTTAAAATCAAAACATTTCATAAGTCGATTGAACGCTGAACCTGAATAATTGGATAGAAGCCTTTCTGTAATTGGTTTCTTGTAAAGGGCGGATCATGGAGTGTTTGCTTGGTAAGTAAAAGACGCACGTTTTGTCTGAAGTAATTAGAACTGAGAAGTTTGTACTACTTAATTAACTATTGGCTAAAGAAATATTGCTGTAACGTCCTTGCCACATCTTCACTTATTTTAGTGTTAACGGCTGCGTCCTTTTGCCCTTTCGTTTACGCGTTGACGTGTTTGCTACGCGTTAATAGAGTTCTATACAAAATGTTATTCCCAGGTAATTAGTCTGTTACCGTTAGTTATTGAGAGAAACTGTTAGCCATATATACGTGGTGTAATTTTTAGCGCCCTACATGGCTAAAATGTAACCTTTTGGATTCCGTAGGCCAGCCAAAATTTATTAAACAGTTAATTAATAATTAAAAGGTACAAATATCTTATTGCGTGATGACTAAACCCTCGTACCACATTTTTATGTAAGTAGCCGAAGAGTGAACTGACGATCTATTCCTTGGTAAGAAGCTATCGACGCTCATGGACTTTAGCAACACCAACAGCATTACCATTGTGTTGCGTGCCAATAAAGAGAGAAATAACAAGTTGTGAAACTCCCAATCCAAATACGGCGAATCGTTATTTGACTGACTCAAGCAAGGGGACCAGGGAGGCATCAATAATAACAGTAATATTTTTATTTTACATAATGTAATCCTTATGAATGATTTCATTACCAAGCGGCCTTTTTTACCAGGCAGTCTCATAACGCCGTAGCAAGCCTGTGGTTAGATAGTTACCATAAATAAGTTGTCCAAGCCTTCAGTAAGTACTAGGAGAACATAACATGACATGTAACAAGTGTCCATAACTGCTCAGACGGTGGCGGGTCGTTAAAGCCAGCGGACTATGAAGACAAAAGCTTCCGTTTGGACGGATGCCAAAATAGTTCACGATGAAGTAATATATCTCCCATAGTTTGTGGAGCGTAATGAATTAAGTACATACAACTATTTATTTCACTGTTTTACAGCGAATCAAATTCAACATTATGTAAACTTTTTACTGCTATCCAGGATCAGGATTTTAATGCAGTCCATGGGTTTCTTTTCCTAATCTTGAAATCCTGGAAATATAGACCATCATGATGCCTCATTTTAGATTAAAGGCGGATTTCCTCGTCAAGCCGTGTCATAACTACTTATCTAAATGCAACAACTCAGCAGGGCTTAACTATTACTATATGACAACATCAATGAACCAGACAATGTATTGTATCCTACGATGAAATACAGTACCCAAAAAGCTCTCAGCCATCAGCGATCTAAATACCGACTGTCATCGCAGTTCTTTAATTCGATCTCAACATCCCTGCCACATCTGCGTTCTAACGCGTTATAAGTGATACCACGTAGCTGTTACGAATAGTTTAGCGCGCTAATTAACGCGATAATTCTGACACAAATTAACAGAAAGAAATATTTGTATCGAATTCTATTAATGTAACCAGTCATTTAACGCGTAAATTTAATCGTGTTTATAAAGAGTCAATTTAACATTGCCGTTGCCATTAACAATAATATAACTGTAGCGGGGGCATGATAATTTTGCATAACTATTTAATAGTAATAAACGGAATCGACAGTAGACAAAATTTTGTGAGTGATGGTCATTCACTGAGTGCACACAGTGTCTGTCTGTCCTAACGCTATTTTTCTAGGCCTTCAAAATAAGGAAAATAAACCCATGGAATGCTTAATCTCTTACATTTTGTCAAAAATTACATAACATTATCGCTTCAAAAATATAATGTGCATAAAACAGAATATTTTATTATGTTACAATAAATTATTATTTGCAACAAAAAATTCGCCCCGACCTGCAATCATTCTCTTCTTTGGGCAAAATAGAAAACGTTTCACTGAGCTGCTGTAAGTACTGGTAAATTTCATCTAAAAGTTACGTTGTGAATTAAATCCCTTTGTCTGCGAAAATTGCAAATAGTATTCATGTAACAATGTCATCAAGATAAATATAACAACGTAACATAAATGTAACAATCTCATCCCGCACAACATGAATATAACAACGGAACATAAAAACAGGTGTTTACTAGTTCAGCTATCACGACGTGACGCTAGGTACAAAGCATTTGCCAAAGAAATACAAAACAAAGGATATCACAACAGATATGAGTTTTAATTTTAGCTCCCTTTTGAGTATACTTTAGTCATATGATAACCAATAATATGTATTTACCAGTACAACAGTGCATTTGACATGCAAATAACAATTATTTTCGTGACTGTGAAAGTAATTTTAAACGTATGTGTTTAATATATTGACTATTTGAAATTCATTAAAGAGTTATCACTAGAATTCCCTAACAATACCTACTCATCTTTGATCTTGACATGAGTAGGAAAAAAAAATATGTACCTAAATTTCTTTTGGACTCATGAAAACACGTACCTACTTATACTAGATATGAACACATTTTTATACCGAGAATGAAATTTTATATTCAATCTTTGATCAAATGTCATTCATTGTAGAAATTAAAAGCATTTTTGTATAAGATAAAACCGGGATACTATTTTATTACTATGAGCTAATCTTTTTGTAAAGATAAGGTTGCATGTCGCTTTCTGTCAAATTCACTCTGTAGTTGGTGAGTATATGGTTTATTATAGTAACTTATTACTTATTTGTTCAAACTTCAATCATAATTCAAAACAGATTATAGATTTTGCAACCAATAAGCAAGTTGCTCGCTCATTAATAAAATAAATAAAGTCATCAAACATTTCATTACGAGAGAAAAAAATAGATTATATTTACAGTCCAAAACATTCTCATTATAATCTAAAAAACCGCTATAACCTAAACTACGTAATAGGTAGACACATCCATTGAAAATTGGAAACAAGTTGTAAGCCAACAGTTGTTGGTACTGCACGCGATGGAGATAAAACGTTTGGAAAATTGCCAGAAATACGAAATAAAGAATATCGGTAAAGCTAAAGTTTCGCTAACTGAGTGCGGCAAGAGGCATCGTACTGGCTGTGCCTGACATCTTGCAATATAACGTTAATAGAGCACCTCCCTCACACATTTATGCAAATGTGAGGTAATAGCGTGAAATCATTTTCAGTAGAAATAAAAGCTGAACTGGTATGTGAGATGTTTGTTTATGTGAAATACTTCGTCGGATAACGTTTCGTCGAATGAAATTTTCTTCCGAATCACAATAGAGATACTGGTTAAATAAAAGCAGGTGCAAAAAAACTAGGTGCTTATTTTATTTATAAAATATCACAAATTAAAAAAAAAGTCTTCGACAAATGATTTACCGAATAGACCTTATTTTGAATTACGTTTGTGTCAATTCATTCATTACAAATATTATCAACAATCATTTTCAGACGCATGGTTACAGGAGGTCTGACTACTTAGATATACTGATCTACACAAAATGGATACGTATAACATTTTTACATCTATAACAGATCTAAATCTACTCTATCTTGTAATCAGTCTAAAAATACCCATAGTAACACTAAGTTACAGCGCAGCGCAGCGGCAAAACAATTTGTTTACATTCCAAATCTACTTCAAACGAATCCAAAACAACCACAGAACCCAGTTATGCAAATAAAATTGTCAATAAAATTTGGCTGAGTAAAGTGCCTACAAAATTTCACACTGAACGAGCGCGTTTCTCTTCCATAAACATAGCTTTAAACTGATGGATGGGAGTAATAAACTGAACCTTTCATTTACCAGCCCTTGAGGTTTGCCACAGGTGAGAGGTGAAATTAAAAAATCTGGCCGAGGTCTTCAATTTAATTAAATATGAAATCGTATAGCTTACAGGCAATAATTACATGCATTTTTTTACACGAAAACAGTACGTATAAAATCGCTAGCAAGTTGCGAAGACATCGATGTTAATAATATTAATATACTATTTTTTAATGATTGCTGATTCATTAAAAACTTATGTGGTTCACTCCTGGTTTCGGGTCTCCTCTAACAATATAAGAATTACAGGCCAGAGCCTACCACGCTGGTGAAGTGCAAATTGGCAAACTTCACACACCTTTGAGAACAATAAGAAGAACTCTCAGGTGTGCAGATTTCCTCACTATGTTTTCATTCATCGAAGAGAGTTATAAGTATTGTAACACGCACATGCCTTTTGTAAAGTTAAAAGTGCGTTGAAGACTTCAACTCAAACCATTGTGAATAGGAAACCACCGTTCACATCGCTAGGCTGCGACTGCTTAATTACTCTTTATTGAATAATTAGTTACGAGTTCACAATTTCGAAGACAAACAATGGGTGTTTCAAGTTTGTTAACGTTTTAAAATAAATGAAATTATTGTGTTTAAATTTAAATAACTTGTTGTTCTCTCATTTGCTTCCACCAAATTCAAAATAAAATCATTTAAGTGTTTTTAAAAACACTTATTAAATTAAAAGATAGGTGGAGTTTATTATGACGTAACTTATAATAACAAGAACCCACTACAGGACACAGGTCACTTCTCATAATTGAAGTCTAGGGCACAATACATCACTCTTCTCCAGTAAATATTGGTGGAAGAATTACTGACCAACCCAAGTGTCGAAAGTATTTGGCTTTACGAAGCGTTTAGAAATATTTTTCTGTGACAGTGACAAGTTGTGTTGGATTGTCACTACGTTCTCCCTGCGAATTGCGACTTTTTCATACAAATTTGCGTCCACCGACGACGTAGTGCGACATTTAATCGTGTGGTCGTAGCACTTACGAACAGAAACTTAAAACCGACACAAGCTGCCGGGTTATTAATCGTCCTGTTTCGGTTACTATTACTTGACATTTAATAACAGAGTTTGATGAATTGACTAAAATATATAGTATAAAAAAGAAACAAAAAATCGTCTACTTTTTAAAAATGGAGCACATTAAAAATCATTTACTTTTGAGTCACAACGAAGTCATGAAGTAAAATTAAATTAAGATTCTTAGACCCTTAAAAATGTCGGAGTATTTTGTACAAAGATTTAGGCTTGGTTATCGAAGAACAGCAGAACTGCGTTATTCTACCTAAAACGTCGTCAACTTGAGGGATTGACGCCTAAACTAACAAAGCGCTAAGATGAGCTGACTCTCAAAATATTACCATAGTACATTATTTATAAGCAGCTGCTAACTCGGCCATGTGCAAAGATAGAAACCCATTAATTCGTGAACGTGCTTTTAAAAATAATATTAAGTTAAAATTAAACAGAGTAGGTTAATCAAAGATAGAAGTAGTAGTAGACAACTTAGACATGGGCATATTTTTTTATCAAATTGTTAAAGTGGTACAATAAAATATTTAACAGAACCTCCACGTACAGTGGACTTGATTTTTTATTCTCATGTTCCCCGATGAGTGGAGTGTCTTTGGATATTCTAATTCGTAATGTGTAATCAAAGACGATTTTTCTATTTCAGAATTCGTTTGTGAAATATTCAAATTTTAAGTGGTAAATTGGTTAGAATCAAATACCCCCTTCTAACTAAACGAGTCTATATAAACGAGAATTATAGTAGAGCAGTTAGAGTTCGCATCTATGAGCAATTCACAACTAACATAAGAATCCCTACATTACGCGTAGCCTCACACATCTTCGCTGGTTTTTGTTAATAATATTCTTTTCAGTATTCTAAAGCTAGAGAAATCCACAGAGAAGGAAATAAGAATTTATTTAAATTAATTAAGCTCAATATGCATACTGAAGATGAGCAGCCTTAGCAAGACGTATGTAAATATCCCTCGTGCACAGAGTAAATTAACTTAAAGAAGTTAATTGTTCAGAAAATTTTTGGGAGTATTCGTCAGTTTGTAAAAATACACGAAGGAGAAAAATAAAGGCTATTTATCTTTTATTAATATGGATGAACTCCGACATTATTGTTTCTCAGCATAGTTGTAATTTTATGATAAGTCCCTGGATGACCGACCTTTGCTCGGTGTTTTCTTTTAGTACATCATGTTTTTTTGGAATTATATTTACTCATAACAATGCAAATTACTTACTGATCAAGTATGAATAATATATTTCGATTTTACCGGCATAAATAAAAAAATAAATATATTTTTTTCTCACAGAAAAAAGGAACTCGAAGAAAAATTAAAATAAAAGAAACATTCAGGCCGAGATTTGAACCCAGGTTTCCTGCGTTTTAAGGCGCCCGATTTCCCTACCGAGCTATTCTAACTTTTTACATACCTACCCATTTTGAAGAAGAAAAATGCGGATCGTATATCTACTATATTAAAAAATTGACTATCACCCTATTTTTTTTATTTTACATGGGGTTCGGAACTTACCTAATAAGAATATTTTTTTAAATGGCAATAATATTTTTTACGATACCTATACACGTGTTTCATACCTTTGTTACTAGAACTTAATTACTAATTACTAATGAATCTAATTGAACTATTAAATGCAATTAAAGTAGGGTTCATTTATTAGATCAAATCAAATTGGCAGTACTATAAATAATTATGTATCCATTACTTTGTAAATAACTCGCTGTCTGTAGTACTCGACATAATTACAATAACAACACAATGAATAGAGGTTCAACAATTGAATTACATTCAAAGTACTGATTTGACCCTAATACAATATAATACGAACAACGAACATCATCCACCGACATGAGTGCATTATTGTTAAAAAGGGAACTATAGTTTCCCTTCAAAATATTTAATTAATTTGCAAATTATTTCCCAGGGCAACATTTTCCTAGCTGCTAACTAAGTTTGTTACATATTGTCACGGTATAAAATATGCCGTCGCTCTCGGTGATGTGAAAGGTACGCACAGAGTTTATTATGCATTAATATAGGCCACATTGACGCAGCTGCATCTAGGCACGGGCAAAGGGACGGGGCGCATGCTCCCCCCCCACGAAACTCGAACTCAGCTCCCCCGGATGGCCTAAAATCAATACGCATTTAATTACGTTCAGGTATTGAAAGGATTGAGCGCTGTATTGAGTGTTAAGCCGCAATAAACAATGAGACGATTGTTAAACAATAAGTAACATACGATTTTGATGCAACGCTAATTAAAATTCATAATTTTGATTCCAAATTAAAATGTATTTAGTATTGTCTGTTGTATTGTTCAAACCTAAAGTATATGTCAAGAGAAGGTCGGATTTATAATTATTATTAATATCATTAGAGCCCTAGCCGTGTATAAAAGTGATTTTGTACATTATTATTTGGAGATAATTTTACGATGAAATAAATTGATCTCAATAGTTGAAATTTTACAAAGTTTTAAGCATGCTAATTAGTATATAAATTAGGTATATTAATAAAAAACTAATAACTCAAGTGAATCTATTCAAACTAAGGTCTGGGTGCTAGAAATATAAAAACTCATGCCTAATTATTACAGGTTTCATACAACGACGATATTATAGCATTAAATGAAGCTACGTGAATGCGAGCTTTGAGCGCGCTTATGTTGAAAATATATTGAATGCGCCTTTAGATTTTGTAAGCACTATCGTACATCTATTATGCTGAAGTGGTGAGGTCGCCTATAGCATAGTTATTCAGGGACAGGTCATCATGCAGCTCTATGACTCACTTATCAGACATCGCATCGTTAGTACACGGGCCGTGTGCCACGGCACTCAGTGCCTTACTCCTCTATACCTACTTGAATAATAATCTGTTAAAAACTTTCGAGTTTTTAACTAAATATACACTTATTTTTAAAGAATTTAACGTGTTTGTAAATGGGTATACTGAGCTTTTA
>DWPA01001201.1:0-19584 GCA_018251375.1 Calpodes ethlius | reverse complement strand
GAAGACTATACAGTTGGAGTTTTTCTGATTTTCTTGTTTTTCTGATATCTCCATCCAGATTGATGTATTCTTTCTTCGCGGTACATGCGTCTATACCTTGGCCATAGTACGAATTATAAATAATAGTAAAATTATTTAACTCAGGTATCCTCCATCTGTACCAAGACGAGATCAAGAACATGGACTTCATATCGGCGGCCCAGTTCCTCACCAAGCTGCCGGAGGACCTGGACACCGAGGCGCTATTCAGGAGCATCTCGGCGGTGTCCATGACGCTGGACGGCATGACCTTCGAGGAGCTGGCCTCCGCCTGCCCGGTGGACGCCAGCCTCGACGATGACGTCACTGTCAGGTTATGATACAGGCGGGTCGGGTTTGGTGTTTGGCTCGACGCCTTGACGGTCAAGTTGCGGTTATAGCGGTAGGTCTTGGATGACGGGGGGAGTTCTTAATCGCGTTTTATACTCAATATACCCCAGTCACGTCTGTGTTAACGGCTGCGTCTAACTGCGGCTTAGTTAACGCGTTATTTTCTAGATCGATAACAGCAACGGAGTTTCATGCAAAATTTTAATTATCGTAACTACCGTCAAACTGTTGGCAACACTGATGTAGTGTGCTAACAGTGTCACTGTTAGCGCGTTAATTGACGCGTAACGATGCAGATGTGGCTGTGACGTTAAACTACCCCCATTGGCTTAGAAGACTTTAAAATATACAGCGCCGAACACCACTTATTATACGATTTCTAAATTCGAATTCGATTAGAATTATCAAATTAAAACTCGTTAATTTTTAAATGGATAAAAATTTAAACTTGTACCGAAGCTCCAAATTAAAATTTGTTTATTTTAGCTTCCATGGATCTATATTTCCCTAAGATCTGCTAGGTTACAGAAGGTTCGATTTTAGCTCGTAGTTTTCTAGCCGGATAATGTTAAAAGGATAGTGTGCAGGGCTCAACACGATAGACTATATCAGTTAGAAATGTCACGAAACTTTACTTTTGTATTTGGCCACATATAATATTGTCAAATGTTGAATCTTAACAATTGTATTGCGTTAACTGGCCACATGCAAATATCCAAAGATGAAATGAAATTCGCTGGGGCGGTTATAAATATCTAATTATCTTGTTCTTTCGCAAAGAATTGTCGTCGGTAAGAAAGAGACATCCGAATTCCGTTTTTTTTCTCTGTTACGCGTCGTAGCTACAATCGTCAACACAAAAGTCAGGATTCTATACATATTGCTTTCGAAAATAAACTATGTCTGTAGTTATATATGAAATTAAAGTTAAATTTGTTAGAGAAAGATAGTTATATATTATTTTCTCAACATGGTCTCTTTTCTCGTTTCCTGTGCATCTTTTGTCGAATATTTAGCGCTGTAGCGGAGAGTCTCAAACTGGGTCGAATATTGAATCTAAATCATTCATGCAAATAGGTGTTCGTTATTTGATACAGTTAAATTTTAAAGTAACTGACATAGTAAACTAGCTCTTAAGTAAAAGGAGCTAAGGTGGAAATTCGAACGCAGAGCTGGTCTCTGACTGATTATTCTCTCAAATTAACTTTCGTGACATTTCTAAGGAAATACTATGCTAATATACTGGGTGCTATGCGTCGGAGAATACATAATCACGTGCAGGACACAAGATATTCGAAATTAATTACGGTACATAAAAAAATATTACATTGTTACGAATTGTCGAATATTAGATAGACGAATTCCCATGTAAATAAATTAAATATAAAATGTATGTTGTACGGTATTTAATTAAATAAAATATTATTTAATAATAATACGTGTTAAACAATTTTTCGACTCGAAATGTTTCGAAACATATCAACGTGACTCGAACAGAGTTACGCCTGGTACCTGTTTATGTAATTAATTAATTATAAATAATTATAATTATTTTAAGTGTACGGTGTGATAATCGTAGTGTACGTCTGTGTCGAGGCGTTAACTTTTTATACATATAAATTAAAGTGTTGTAATATAATATGTGTGCATATTTCGCTAACTATATTCTTCGTGGTATAAAACGTGTTACTGTCATCTTTTTCAACATTATGCCCTTTCAGAGATAAAATTCGATTAAAATTTCCCGGAAATCGCTCTTAACTGTGATTTAATAATTCCCACGGACTATTTTGACAGGCGCTAGAGAGATGGATTGGTATATTTTCTAATCTTGTTATATTTATATCTCTATCTCTTTCCGTCTATCCAATCATCCAATTCAATAAATCAATCCATTTAAAACAAAACTCTTTGAATTTTAATTTTGATGTCATTAATAAAGCCGAATAATCATAGAAATGTGTATAAAATTAATATTTCATTAATAAATGTAACATTTAACCAAAGTAAGGAATAAAAATTTTGCCCTCGTCTTTCCTACGATTATAATTATTGTGTATAATTTAAATGTAACTCACGAGTTATACTCCAGTGTTTGTATATAGTTGTGTATAATATGAACTGTCAATTATATTATAGATAAATGGTAGTTATGAATATAATTGTAATTATTCAAATAATGTCTCAGAAGCAACGAGTAGTAAACCGGCCTAATAATTAATGGAAAATATCGAAACACTTTCGAGGAGTTATTTTTAATTGTAGATTTATTATATCACTTACTATAAATGTTATATTATTGGCGGCAAACATTATTTTTGTATTTCAGTAAAGTGATTTTTATTTTTAATTCATGCGAGCTGTTCTGATAGATCTGAATATGGATAATTTAAGATGACTAATATTTATAAATTACTTGCACTTAGACAGCCCTACTTATTGAAAATGGAACTCCACTCTTCCACTCTTACAATGGAAAGCAACGTTACTGTAAGACGTAAGTAGTCAAATAACAACTTTTCACTAAAGCCAAAAAAAACCCTCACACACTCATACCCCCGCGGTAGGATTTCCTGTGTCGCGGGCGGCATGGACAACACAACACAAATATGAGACCTAGATGAATCGACGCACTATTTTTATCTGACTCTAAAGGTATATATAACTTATTTTCGGTATTTTAGCTACTTACAGCTAAATTGCTTTCCATCGTCTATATGAACCCAGATTTAATATCCATAAAACAATTATATACACACACAGAGAGAGACACCCCCCCTCTCCCGCACACGTATCCAATCACATCAATATATGAGTATTGTATGAGTATTGAATCGACATAATTTGGACACCAAATATATTTTTGTCATAACATTGCACAGAATCTAAACCTTTGCAATCAGCAATGAAATACAATTATAATGTTTGTGTGTGATCTTTGTATGATCAGTAGTGTAATTATGTGTTTGCAATCATCTAATGCTTTTTATTGTTATCACTTGCGAATCATGGAAGTAACTATTCGCCATCTTGTGTATAAAAAGGGTTTGAATATGTCATTTTAAAATATTAAATAGTAGGAGACTGGGAGGAACTTAATACATAAATAGTCCAAATTTGACCATAATCATTGTTGAAATTTTAGGGAATATTATATTTTTTACATTTTTTTTTATTTAACTTGCAATATGCGTACGGGTCAAGTCTTACAGGCTAAATAAGATTTACTTCTTTATCCTAAAGCCTCTGCCACGCCTCCGTTAACGTGAGTATCAACGGAAATGCCTAATTGCGTCTTAAATTACGCGCAAGATGCTTGGCTGGATTAATGGAGTTCTGTACAAAAGTATACTTCCCGTTACTTGGAGGGTCGATTAATGCGTTAATTAACGCCTGCGTGGTAAAATTTTTAGCACGTTAATTGATGCGTTAGGACACAAGTCCAGCAGTGACATAAGGAGTTGCAATTATGCATCTTGCTTTAGTATTGATGACAATACATATTTACGTTAAACATGACCTGATGTTTAGGGTTAGCTCCGGACCAGGGAACTCCTCAACGGTGGACAGCACAGTCAATATTTTTTTTTCTTTAGTGCATATAAACTATAAAATTGTGTGCAATTTCATGTCGGTAATGTCACCTGTTTGGGAGTCATCTCATATGGAGCCAACTCGGACTGTAGTATGAGGTCGTACTTATCATAAATGTGCATTATAGAATCTAAAGCAATGTATACAATTTCAATTCTCTGGAAAGCAGAAATAGTTCCAATAGATTGCAAGATTTGACACGTACAGTGTACATATTAAATAAACTAATAAAACAAGTTAAATAAAAAAAAAATGTAAAATGAATTCGATTTGTGCCTGCAAGTGCCTAATTTCCTGAAATAGATTATTACACTGTATTTAAATTATTATTGTATTTTTTATGTAAAACAATACTTTGAAGTTTTAATACTTGTCATAAAATTTATGAAGTGACTCTGAATCTTCGAGAGTAGCAATGCATATAGGACTGATTTAATTTGTCTTCAATGTGTATTATGGCCGTAACAACGACGCGGTCCGATGAATCCTCCTGGTGGTGACGATTAATCATTAACTAGTAAGTTGTGAGCTTTAATCTGTAGAGTAGTCTTGCCGTGTTGCATATGGGTGATTTTCTTATAATATTATTTACTTATAATTATAATAGATTTCATATACAATTTAATATTTAATTTTAATTTCTTTCGATTGTCACTCTTTATTTTGGCACGTTGTTACTTTGAATTCAATTCGCCGTGCGCAGTGTTTATTTGCAAATATTTTTTTTTTTACAATTTCTATTATTTTTATGATATTTCAGTCGTGTGGGTAAATGCTCGTGCGGAGAATTTTATGTAAAGATTTTAGAATATCTATATTTTGTAATTCATAATTTTGTTTTATATAATTCTGTTGTTCAAATTACACTACATATATCATGGTTTTTGTATGATGAATTTTCAGTTTTTGGTAAAATAGCAATTAATATATTATTTAGAAAGTTGAAAGCAATGAATGTTGTTATGTAACTGAATTATCGATTCGATTTAAACAAATTAATCTGATTATTATCGTGTTCTGTTGATCTTCAGGGTTGCTACAAATTAAACGCTGTCATTATGTGACAGATGACAGATGATAGTATCTCAACTCTGTTTATCTTAAGGGTTATATCTGTTGCTCTATATTTGAAAGTTACAATAATTAGTCTGTATATCTCATAGAGTTTAATAAAATCATGCAATGACGTTACTCGGGGAATAAAGTTTCGTCGTAATATAATAATATTAACCTATGCTCAGCCATATTGAAAATGTCTTACGGTTTACGAACACGCCACACTAGTAGATTACTGCTAATAACAATCTATTAAGGTTGGTGAATTTTAAAAATATTTAATTTCTGTTGCAGACTATAAAATGACAAAATATTTCAACGTTAAAACAAAGTTATTCGTGTAAAAATGTCCGTGTGTAGCAACCCTGCATGTGGGGTACATGTAACGATAAACAATTACAATAATTTAAATGTTAAGATGAATTACAGTTGTGATGTGGACTGATATTATTACTAACTTACTAACATTTAATATAGTTAATGCCATCTCATGTAAGGAACTTAGAAGTATGATTGTGTATATATAATTTAATTGAACATTTTGGCCCCAAGCGATAAATTGTTAATGTCTGTACTTGATCGTCAAATTAAATGATATGGAGAAAAAATATTTTGTTTTATTTGCTCTTATTATCGTCTTTGCGATATGAAGACAGATTGACACTTGCTTGTGATGTTTATGGACATATGACTGTTTTTATTGTGAATACCAAAGGATAATCGGGGCGTTGCCTGTTAAGAAAAATAAAAGTAAAAAAAAAGAATCGATTCTCAATCCTTCAGCTGGAACACGACGAGTAGCTTAGAGGTTGGCTGAAGCAAAAGGGCTAGTCAGGCAGGCTTTATGAAAAGATAATATTAATAAATCTACTATATAAAAATGAATGTTTGTCTGTATGTCCTTTATAGAATCATAAACTATGCATTTGATCATGTGATCTTTAGCAAAGTTGTTGTGTATGAGCCCACGAAGGTTTCTGAGTTGGTCCGGCCAATTTTCATCAGATGGCGCCACTGTGATTACCTTATTTTTGTTTATACGTGAATTAATACATGAAGGGAAACATTTCTACCTCTTTATAGCGATCCATAGTCAAAACGAAACTAATACTCCGTTCATGCCTCCACGTTATAGGATTATTTCCTGATTCTACTATCTCATACGAAAATGATTTCCTGTACATTTTCATCGTTGTTAATTTGCTATTAAGTAAACGATTTGGGGACAGGTAAAATGGCTGCAGTAACTGTTAGCACCAAATTGCGAATTTTATCGTCTGTAAATGAGCTGTCGTAAAATATTACAAATATACTACTAGTTAATTAAATCCGAGAGCAAGCCATACAAAAATAAAAATATATTTAATAGTATCAGACGTTATTTTGCGGAAATCCGTTGTTATTAACTTATTATTACCACAGGTCGTGGTGGTATGTATGTTGGTATATACTTTAAGTTATTGTAGTGCATGCTTTCCTGTGTGGGAGGGAGGGAGGTACCAGGTATATTTTAAAGTATATACCGTCATACATTTTAATCGCGGATTGTTGCAAAGTAGTCTAATAATAGCGTAATAATATAATATTGGTCAAATCCACTTCAGAGAAGTAAAATGGGTTTAAACCCACCATAAAAATTAAATGACCTAAATACCTACTTACACGCTTCTACGCTTTATTTGTCATGTAATCGTAGAAACACCATGTTCTCACCATGGTCCAGGGTTGACTGGGAGAGTAACCTGTAAACATTATGTCCGCGCTTTGTGAACCCATATAAGGTATTGCAATAAATAAAATACCTCCACATTTGAAAACCACAGTTAAGGCATCAAAAATGAATAGAATAATACCGATACAAGTGTTGATCTAATGCTCAAAAATTTGTCAATAATCGAATCCGTGACACTTCAGCTGGAATGTCTACCCAACCGGGTTAAGTAAGAGTCCTAATGTAAAAATACAGTTTTACTCAACGCCCTGTAAAGTTTTGACAACCCTATAGACCTTTGGGAAAACGAGGAAAAGTACACCGGTTGAAATATAGCAGGATTTTTTGGATTAACGATCGTTTCCGAGATTATTTATCTCAGGCCAGTTGACACTAATCTCGTCTTTTTACGGCTTTCACGGGCCTTTTCAAAGCATTTTGCTAAAGTTTGCCGCGAACCCTAGCTCTATTGGTGGGGGTTTTAATGAAATCTCTTTTAAAAACGACTGGAAAGATTTTTAATTTCGTAAGAGATTAACTAATCTCTTTAACGTAATTAAGCATAGCTTTAAAGGAGCAACCGACCCAATATCCAAATACGCTACATAATGCATCTTCCCATAGGAATGAGATGTTTATTCAAAGTAAAAAGTAGTCTTATATCGCTCCCTAGCCTTCCAATTGACAAAAAATCATACCATAACGCCGTCTTTACCATTGATAATATTAGCAGTTCGTCTCGGCTCCGCAAATACTATAAAAAATATAGCTTATATCAGTCTCCAGCCACTTAACTATGTCCACGCACAATAAAAAATATACATTTTGCACTGTGCAATAAGGACAAACAAACACACACACTTTGCCATTTATAATATCAGTTTGTATATTACGGATGGTGTTAAATTGAGTAGGGTATGCAACTTTGATAAGGCTATTACGAGTCCTCTCAAATGAGATCGTTTTAAACCGTTTTCAAATACAAATTTGTAAATTATGAGTCAGTTTGAACATTATTCAATATTCAACACTTAAACGTCTGGAACTTGTTTATCCAAAATTAAACTTGTGGGATAGATTAATTCAAATACGCAATAATAAATCCAACTTAAGTCTCCCTTCTCGAATTGCAGTGCGTTCGATATTGGACGAGATTTTAGACTTTGTAGCGCTTAGAATGTTAGTTTCTTATTACCATGTTGGCCTAAAGTGAAGCATTAACAATATGTATGTGTGGTAATATCGTGTATTTACGTAGTAGTTTTGAAGATTACTTCCTACATACAAACAGAGAAACGTGAACTCTTTAACTCTAACTGTGAAATGTATACCATCTGTATATTGACTGTGAACATGATGGTGGAAAGCGTACCTAACTGTCGCATCTTGGAAATGTACTGTTATGAGTTATTACCGTACTATTGTATAAAGGAAAATTCTGCGTAATTTTATAAAAAAATAATTGAATTATGCTTGAATTTGTGCACAATCGTTCCAATTTTAACTTAACTTAACTTTATTAGATCACGAATTTTTAAATATTTTGTGGCTGTGCAGTAAAATACGGGTTTTGAGATACTACGATTATACTTTGTACCACGGATACTTTTCGATGTTTCGCTCGTAGTGCCAGTTATATTAATTACAAGTCTTCCAACCCTTTTTGGATCTATCCATCAATAATTGACTCTCTTAATGTCCATATGTGACGGTAATCCTTTACCATCAGATGGCTTGGGGTTATCAATGGATTACGTCACACGTATTTCATGATATTTTGACCTTCTAGTTCTCATTGTCACAGCATATTTTACAATTTTGCAACTAAAAATCATGAAACAGCAGTTTCAAAATTTGTTTTATAACCTTTTATTAATAGGTAGATCAATATCCTGTTTTAACACTTAAATATATTGTATTTTGAATGGATGTCATGAAATTTAGGACACCTTTCACCCCTTGGCGCAGTACGTTAGGCCATATAACTTGTGACCTAATTTATGGATAACCCTTGTCTACTCATCTGTCGGTTATTTATATATTGTAATACGACGATACTAGAGCTCAGAAGGTATGGTTTTTATATTCCTATCCGGACCCCTTTATCGAATTAATTGGAATACGTTTTCCCTTTTTTCTTTTGCTTAATATTTTAAAGGTACTGCAATAGCAGTTTTGAATACAAAAAATCCTGAGTTCGATTCCCAATCAGGTAAAACGATTAGTTTAAATTTCTGTGAGCAGTTGGCTGTATATATTTTTGACTCTGTGTTGCCCATGACACTCACGTCACAGGGAATCCTGAAGTAGATCTATAAAAGTGTAGTGTTATAATTGTAATATATTTTGTATTGTCAATCTGTTTTATTCATAAATCTCTAACAATTCCTTCCAGATCCCTACGTGAAAGTGTGGTTGCAATTCGGGGACAAGCGTATAGAGAAACGCAAGACAGCAATCTTCAAGTGCACCCTGAACCCAGTGTTCAACGACTCATTTTCCTTCAACGTGCCCTGGGAGAAGATCAGAGAATGCTCCTTAGATGTCCAAGTGATGGATTTCGACAACATCGGGCGGAATGAACTGATTGGAAGAATATTGCTCGCCGGTTAGTAAATGATTTTAAAACTGAAGTGCCTAACTTAAAGCTATATTTAAACGATAGACGAACTGGCAATCTCTTTGTGTCGATTTTGGTTGCGTTGACAAGATATACAGAGACATATGCGTTAGGTGGTTCCCGAAGATTTCTCTCGAGCTGATGTGCTTCCATTCTAATCTGATGATGATGAGCGTTTGTATAATGATGACAATAATGAAACAAAAGGTAAATGTATTTCAGATAATACTTTATGTCGTACAAAAGGTAAAATTAAGAGAAATAAAGATATTTCAACTTATAAAACTGCAGAACGTATCATCAAATAAAAATACAATGCCCCTACACATTAATTAATTAGGGACCTTATCTATACTTATATCCTTTTAGCAAAACGATTTAAAATCGTTCACTACTAAAACTCATTCTTTCCTGTTAATGCTCCTTTCTTTTTATGTTTCTGTTTTCTTACTTTTGACACATTGGAACTATGCCTAAAATTTAAATCAAATTGAGTCGTTTTAAACGTTGTTACTTTTATAAGGAGATGACTATACCGTTTACTGGGCATGGTTATGTTTTAGAGTGAGCAATTTGAATTTTTTTGGTCATTGGGACGGCCTCGAATACAAAGCCCAATCCAGCTGATCAGGACTCCCTCGTTTGGTGGTAATGCTTCCCATAAGGATTGTGTCATCAATGTTATTATTAAGTCATTATTAACATTACTAGTAATCTTTCTGTGGTTATCTTTCTGTGAAGCCTATCTTGTTAGCTATCATTCTTTCCCCTATCTTTCGTGTAGTATCAGGTTATACTTATCTTATAGATCCATTATTATGAAAACTAAAGCAATGTATCTTTCAGTTTCATATGATAAGGACGCAAACAATCATACTATAAGACTAACAAACATTGGTAGTTAAATAAAGTTTCTAAATAGTATTTTATATAATTTACAGGCAAGAACGGATCCGGCGCCACCGAAACAAAACACTGGCAGGACATGATCACCAAGCCGCGGCAGACCATCGTGCAGTGGCATCGCCTCAAGCCCGAGTAAATGTATTGTTTTTAAAGTTATAAACAAAAGAAGTTAATAACAAAAACGTCATAAGACTGAGCGGTTAAAAGTAAAAGGCACAGGTTTCTTTCTATCTTCTTCTTGCGATCTTCGGCGCTGTGCACGATTGGAACGGACTCTTCTGTTAAATGAGACTTTTTTTAACAGCAACGAGTTTTATACCGACAAATGTTTATATTTCTACAGATGTTTCTAAAAGTTTTGAGGCAACGTCACCCAAGGTTGTATTGTTACACCTATCAATTCAACCCTTAAGTTTCAAAAGATCATAATTATTATGAAGCTGTTACGGTATTTTTCGAGAAAGTTATTGTTTTGCGAAGGTTATTTTTTAGATTGCGTGCATATAAATCTTTTAATTTAAATTCTAATTTGAAACAATTAAGGTTTTTATTGCTAATCGCCCCTTTAACAATAAAATATGTTTTGAAGAACGTTAGCTGTGTTAGGAACGTTTATTATGGCGAGATAAACCAACTTTTAAACTCACCTCAGGGTCCTCAGGAAAGATAAATATTTACGTTGTGAGAGAAGGACGGGTACATGGTCTTTCTGTCTCTCTCTCACAACACGATCTTTGGCAAGTATTTTACTTTTTAATTGGTAATTGCAGTTAACATGTTTTAGAATAGATGTAATTAGCATCTATAAAATAGCGTTTATGTGTAGTACAGGTTTAGAAGTCTACGGAATTGCATGTAATACTAATTATTATAAAATCAGTGTCTATTTGTATCCAAATCTATTTAAAATATTAGAAGAAATGGTGTGCTTAATTGAGTAGTTGAAACGGTAAATAATTTTCGACAATCTGTGAAGCTGTCAGTTTGACAGATATTTTTTCGAAATAACCGCGTAAATAACGAACATGGCGCCATTCTTTCGAACTGTAATCAATCATTGACGTTTTAATATAAGAGTTGGAAATCGATGTTAAAAGATTTAATGAATTGTTAGACGTATAAATTAATAAGGAATTATTGTTAAATGTAGAAATCGTAAAGAGTCGAGTTCACGTCGCACAAAGAGAGTAGAAAATTTGGTTTTATTAGCCTTTCTGTTGAAATTTTTGAGCATTTAATATAAAAATTTTATCCATCGTCATTAATCATTCATATTGCTCAATGAATTGTTAAAAATGTCAATGTATTTGTTTTGGTTACTGTGTAACAAGTTTTATAAAATTTGTACAGACTTCAAACGTAACGGAAACTTATAAAACTGCCAAAATTAAAAAAATCTATACTTTGACACAGAGAATGTCATATTTGATTTTTAATTTTTACAGAATAAAAATCCGTATAAGTCGAATAAGAATGTTCAAGAATTCTAAATTAAAAATATTTTTTATGGAATAGGAGAAAGGGATGGTCAATTTTAGGGGTGTATATTATCTACGAGAATGGGAAAGATTAATTATAAGCTTTTTTAAAATATTTATTTTTATTTGTGAAAAAAAAAATCAATACATATAAAAATATTTTTTTTTAATACATGGATCGAATATGTTATTAATTATCAATAAATTAGGAATTATAGCTTGTTGTTGAAATGTTATCGCTTACATTCCATGGAGTACTTATTTCGATGTTGACAGTTTAATCATCAAAATTCAAAATAAAATTGTATACATTTATAAAAGTTTTATAGAGGAACGTAGAATATTTATAGAGATAAAATAGCTTGTTGTTATAGATTTTAGGCAGATCAGTGTCTATTTAAAAATAAGTTTCAGAACGTGTACTTGAAAAGACAAAAAAGCAAATTTTCGAAATGAGACCTTGTTTAATCCGATAACCGAGCTTGGTAACCCGATTTTAGATCATAATGCCAACAAATATTTTAGAAATCTAGATCGTCTGTTAAGATACTTAGACATAGAGTAATATTTGAGTCCTTTCTTACTTATCTGTCGATATTTGTCGGTAGTTACAAGTGCATAATGCTGAATTGTTAATTAAGTTTGCATGCCTCATTAAACACACACAGTATTTTAACATAATATTGTATTAAATTAAACCAATTTGCTTGTGGTTGAATTAAAAATATTACTTACTTCCTCACTGCGGATCTCTCGCGCATAGACCTCTGTGTGGAACAGCTGGAAACTTAATTTATGAGAATAGAACAAACACGAACTGTTATAAGGTTTTCCGAAATTGTGTAACCTGTCAATTTATTTCTCTTGTAGTGTAACTTATTTTCGAAAAATGTTTGCAATAAGATTCAATTATGAAGCATAAAAAATGTTGTTGTTCATCGACTCACGATTCGATCTGACTTTCATACAGGTGAGCATAGAAGGAAAGAATTTTGAAGATCTTTCCGACTTTCTTAACAATTTTCATTATAGCAAAACAGTACGCGAAATTATGACAAAAATACATGAAAATCTGTTCAGTAATTTTTGCTGTATTTAAACGATTGTATTTTTATGACTAATTTCGGACATAATAATTAATGCTAAACGAATATCGACAGATCGGTCACCTTATTAAGTTACAATACATTGCGGCGGTCATCTTTAAATATCGAAGACATTAAAATCAATCCTGACAGGTATTCATATAATAATAATAATATTCATAACAACAGAAGTATAAAAAAGGGTCAAATCATTTGACTTCATTGCTCAAAAAACAGAAAAAGGAAACCTCAAATTAAAACACGGAATAAATAAAAATATAAAAACTAAACTAAAATCATTTACATTGTCTGTGAGAAAAAAATTTAGAAGTTTTTTATCTCTGCTTTCAATGATATTTTATATAAATAAATGTTTGTTCGCTTTCAATAATACTTTCCAACGTAAATTGAAAACCTTAAGAAATGAAATTCTATGAGATTTTTTAGCATCTGACAATAGTATCATTGAAAAAATTGTTTAAGCAAATAATTGTTGTGAATTTAAACAAGATTAAGATTAATTCGAATGACATAACTTTAATTAATTTGCTTTTCATTCTCATAATGTCATAATATCTAGAAAAAATCACTATTCAATTCAATTACGCTAACATTCCGAAATATTTAATTATAAAATATACTTGAAGTAAGCAGGAATTGACTCCGGTTCTCGCTAACTCCGCCATTTTTTCCTTTGTTACCTTTTTATGACGTTGAAACATAACTAAGGATTCCAGTTGTATCGTCAATATAAATAAAATCCTTGGTTCTCTTGGTGATAAAACAAATTGTATGTGTTTTATATTACCTATAACGTGTTATTACGAGGTTAGAAAGCGCGGAAAGTCGTTGCGCCATACCAACTTCAGACAAAGAGCTGATCTGCATATAATATCCACCCACCTGAATGTACTCTGTGAATATACTTCCAAAGAATACCCATTTCGACGAACGAATAAAAGAAAAAAAAAAAATTTTTAAAGATGGCCGCCTCAACATTTTAGTATTAAGAATTACGGCTCAGGCGTTGATGTTGTATGTTGTATAGAATCAGTGTTTTAA
The DNA here is from genome assembly GCA_018251375.1 of Calpodes ethlius. NCBI lineage: Eukaryota > Metazoa > Arthropoda > Insecta > Lepidoptera > Hesperiidae > Calpodes > Calpodes ethlius. The sequence goes on along the minus strand of DWPA01001201.1, from coordinate 5,703 downwards.
AATTTAAAAAAAAAATGTGAAGATTATTAACCATCGTAGCTAAAGGCTAAAACTATATTTTTTACTCTTGAATTTAAAATGCAAGGATAGACGTACATTTATCTAAATGATCTCGACAGATCACAGCGCTTTCAAATTATTTTTGCTACGCATTTTAATAGTAATTTAACTTAATATGCTAGCTTGGTATTGTAAGCTCATGTTATGGTGTACGGACTAAAAATGTCAGCAATATGGAATATTGGAAGTCTTACTCATCCATCCAGACCAACTTATCCCACAATTATCCTACAGATGTGAAACCATAGACTTCATTAGGTACCCGGTATGCTTTATCTATAAACCTTCGCTCAATAATGAGTCATTTGATTACAACATTACCTTGATGAAAAGATTGTCTTCGTGCATATTTTGCAATGGATTACGCTTAAATGGCTGGCTAAGAAAGAACAAGTCATAACCTCACTTATCGTATCTGTAGATCAAACTTTTGGAATGAGAAGAAAATGCAGGAACTTTCGGACGTTTTGAGAAATTTCCTATCCATTGACTACTAACACTATATAATGAACTGTACTGAATGTTGTAATTTATTCATAGTTCCCAGGGAATCGACCTGAGGGTAATACATTGATAGAATATTAAGAACAATTGTAAGGTGTTAGACATAGCGATATTTTATTTTCATCAATCTTAACAAATACCTGAATTACTGTCATATACAATATCTGTAAAAAATTGCAACGTAAAAAAAAGACTATATTAAATGGCGAGGTCTTAAATGGTACACAAATAATTAAAAAAAACACAGGAGCGATGCAACGTTATCCCCGACGAACGTTCCTTATGCCCCTATCCAAATATAACTATCCATGCCAGTATTATCGTATTTTTAAAGTTGTTATCCGCGACAATAAAGTACACTCATCCACTTCATGGCCCTTCCATCATCCAATAAGGCTATGAAAGTTCCTCTTGAAGACATTTTTAGTACGAATGTGTAAACCAAATGTCATCTTTTGGAAAGCATATCCAGAATATATAATGGTAGAGAATAAAATATTGTAAGTATAAAAAGAAAGGTCAAAATGAGAGGAATTAATCTAAATGTACATAGAAATAGAAATATTTACTTGCATCGTTATGCAATATTCGAGTCTAAAGATCTTAGTTGTAAACTTTTTAAATTATTCCCAAACTTCCAGTGTACTTACTACCTCTATTTTTGCTTTTAAAACGTTTTTAAACAAACATTACCCGAGCACAATAAGTTTTAAATTGTTACATTTGTTGGAATATATTTTCCAAAAATACGCTTTTTAATCAATAATATTCATGTTGATGTACAATGTTAGAACATATCAAACGTTTTCGTTCTGAAACGCCTTGAAAAGATATATTTTCATGAAAATAAATAAAGAGATGACTATTTTTCGCTGCATACTCTAAATTATTTTTACTATCATACAAAAATAGTATTAATATATTTATTCTTCATAGCACGAGTTTCTAGCATTCATAATTATTAATTGATTTAATTTTATTGAAAGCAAACATTTATTACTATTAATGAAATTATATTATTTATTTATACATTGTTAGTTAGAGTAAACTTTCCCGCGTTTTCACAAGTGACATAAGCCCGCCATTTTGAATTGGCTTGGATTCAACCAATGGCTCAAATGTATAACGCCTCTTTTACACTGTGCTAGCATCAGTGAACTACATTACGAGCTAGGATTTATAGGTTACCAGTTAAAATAATAAATGTTAACGCATATTAGCTCTAGAATGTGATAACCGTGTGTATTAATCAACAAATTGGTGAAAACATTTACACCAAGAACATGTAACGTGTGCATTAATCGCTTCGGCTGAAATATATTTTCGTTGTAATATGCCACAGTATATTAAATTTTATCAGTGACAGAAATCTAATTATATCCTTTTCTTTATTTTTTAATACTCATAGGAAAATTAAGAATTTGTTATCATAACGTGTAATCTTTTTTTTTTGTCATTAATGGTTTTTAAGCCCCTCGTAAGCGCAGTTTATTGACAGCCAGCATTCTGATTTGAGCATTATGTCTAGAGGTGTAAACTTGTAATCACATTTGGTGTCTATTTCGTGCAATATAATTATAATATTATATATTAAATGTTATAACTTAGGACAATTGTGATTTTAACAAGATAGATGATTATTTTATCGTATAGTTAAAGAGAATATCGTGTTTTAATGTAATATCATGTAACGTTAAGGTCAGTGTTAGATTAGAGATTAAAACGTTGAGATGTGTTATAGATCGTTGCGTTACCTATAATATTTTGTCTGACTCTGTAATCTTTCATTTTTATTCTGTATTTCTGCCGGAACAATGAAACAAATTCTTTGCTACGAATCTTTTTGTAGTATTCTAGTGTTTTAGTTTAATTATAATTAGATGTATGATTATATACGTATTATAAAATGTTGATGATCATAATGTATTGTGTATTTATTATACTTATGAAACTAATTATTCCCAATAAAATATTGAGTTAAGTTTTTGGGTTTTTGTTATTTTGTACATTTTGTCCATTTATTATCCATATACCATATCGCGCGTTACTTGTTCGAAATTTAAAAAATAAATGAACTTTGACAGTAGAGAAAAAAATTAGTGTTTAATTAGAGCGTTGTCAAAGTTATAATTTTTTTCAGACAATATTTTGGATACTCGTAATATCAACAAAAGTGTGTTTCGTAATCCATTTAAATTATCGCATACGGTCGTAAATCATGACAAAAGAACAAAAAAATGCTACTCGAAATAAAAATAAAATGTTGTTCTATTTTTTTTTAATTGATTCAATGATATATGTAACAATGATCCTTAACCGCACATTACTTACAGGTATTCATTTCTAAAGTAAAATCATACACCATAGGTACGTCAGGAATAAATAAAATTCACAAATAGAAATTTTGTATTTTTTATTGAATAACTTTTCTATTATTTATGTATCAATATCACAAACCTTACAATAGGCAGGTATTCAAGTAAAAAAGCTGATAAACTTCTAAAAAATCGACAATCACATGTAAATATTTTTAAATTGATTTTTTAAACTATCTTGTCCCATCTCTTCGACAAAGGACCGACAGAAATTTGTCATAGTTAACTTTTATTCGAATAAAGAACAGGAAATGGGAAGTGGCTTTGAATTTAGAACCATTGTGTTCCCATTGTTATTAGTCAGTATAACGGTATTTCGAAAATAGAATATTCACAACGAATGATTGTATTATGAATAGAATTTGTAATCTGTCCGTAATTTATAAATAAAGAATTTCACTTTTCATTCTATAAGCACTTCCTTGATTCCGATTAAAACAAATTTGTATACGACTGTGAACGATTTTAAATTTGGAACTGTCGTTTGCCGCGCTTTCTAATGGCCGCGTTCAGGAACCGCTCACTGGTTTTGAAATAAGAACTTAAATTTTATATTTTAAATTAATTTAGGCCTTCTTCTCTTCCTCTTTCTTTCCTTCTTCCGCGGGAGGAGTAGGGAGTTCGGGGTACTCTAGCTTGACTCCATCCTCACAGGTGAAGATTGGACAGCAACCAGGGAAAGGCGCGGTCTTGTTGGTCTTGTCTGTAAAAAAAGAAAAGAAAGATCATCATATTGTAATCCCCTAATCAGTAAATAATAAAGATAATAATTGGATTAACAGGTCCATGTCTGGTGAACATATTCAACTTCAATATTCCCGCAAGAACACATACATTATTGCAGTCTATTTGTACTAAAAAATTAATAAACTAATTTGGCTGAGTATTCACATACACTTTGTATGTCTCGTTTGTTTATAAAAAAAATAAGCACTATCGATTTTAATTTTGACAGCTTTTCCAAGTTCGAGTCAGAACTGAAAAAGGGTGACGCACCTACGACCTAGCCATATGTATTTTAAGCAATTTTGATTGTTTATTTGAACTTATTCTTATTTCTTTAATTTATTTTTTTTATTCTAAAGAATACGAGTGCAGGTCAAATTATGTAAGTATTACTGTGCAGCAAATATTTAAAGATTACGGTACATGGCTTGTTGTTTCTATATTATGTAATTAAGAATTAACATAATTAATATTATCTGCAATTAAACTTATTTCATAACACAATAGCATACATTGGATAACCATAACCGAACAACCATAACTTGTAATACCAGATAATATAATAACCAGTTCAATTGTTACCGTCTATATAGCTAAAAAAGAAGTTAAAATAATAAAATCAATAATCAAATGACGTAAGATATTGAACCAGTTTTAAGTAGCAACTTTCTTAGCTGTTTGTTTTCCGCGTTATAACAACCTTTTAAATTCTAATGGCCACTAACGATGACATTTCGATAAAGATAATATACAAAAAAGTAGATCAATCGACTATATATTATTTAAATTAAATACCACACAAAAAAACTGTCATCAATATGTTGTATAACTTATTCTAATTACTTAGTGTCCATCTATAAAAGTTGTATGTATCAAACGTCATTTATTACAAAGAAATAAAGTTGAAAATCGTTTAAATTGTGTTTCTTCGCCAGTATTAATATAACCCTGAGAATATGTGAGAAAACTTGTTTCAAAGCATTTACATTCACTTTGAATCCATCGTTATAATAATTATTTAGAACTAGGTCCTTGTGATTAATACTACATAGTAAGAAAGGTCTGCCTGTGTGTCCAATACGGATTTAAAGGCTACTGCAGGATTGCTACGCGATTTTTACCAACAGATAAAAAAAACTAACAAAAAAGGTGAGGTGTATGACTTGAATAAAAAAAAATTGAATATCGAATTTAAACAGAAGTTAAAAAAAAAATTCTAACGGTTACAGATAATACTTCGGAACGTAAAGATCACACTCACAGCGCAATAATAAATATTATATATAAAGCAATAATTCACGGGAAATAATTTTTCAAGTCCAATTCTCTTTACAAAAGCAACACTTACATGAGGCATACAAATTTAAATCGACCGCCCTTTAATATTGATATCAAATTTGTTTGCAATAATACCAATTAACCCTACTGAATACATAGGTTGATCTAAGTTAGACACAAGCAATATAAAATAGCCAAGAAAATGAATTTGTAGGTCTCAACCATGATTGCATGACTTGTAAATAACCTAACTGCGCCCACAGACTCTAGTAACGAGGTTAATGAATATTGCAAACCTAGCTTTACTTTAGAATAACTATATGAATAATGTTATCAGAGAATTCAATCAAATTGTAATTGTAATTCAAAAGGAACCACTGATACACTTACATATGTCTTTTTAATTCAACTACCAATTTAGATAGGTGCTTTGTCATGGAGAATAAATGGAGAAACATCAGCACATCTTTTAAAATTAAACAACAGTATTACAGAGTCATTTTCTAAGCATTACATTACTATCTCTTGTCATTTAGTTAATTTATCATCAATAGTTTGTACCATATTTATAATTTTTTTATGAGATTTAACGCGTAGTCCATTATTTCATGTATATTAGTTACTAGTATCAGATGTTTGCGGAAATCCATTGTTATTAAGCTATTATTAGTCTACTTTGCAACAATCCGCGATTAGAATGTATGACGGTATATACTTTAAAACATGCGTGGTACCTCTCTCCCTCCCACAAAGTATATTA